>VXAL01011436.1:6626-21487 GCA_013399475.1 Chauna torquata | reverse complement strand
GGCAAAAATGCCAGGAGGCCTACGAGGACAAACAAGGAGCTCCTGGCCAAACTCAAGCAGAAAAAGCAGGCCTACAGAGGGTGGAAGCAAGGACAGGTAGCCTGGAAGGAATACAGAGAAATCATCCGAGCAGCCAGGGATCAGGCCAGGAAAGCTAAAGCTTTCTTAGAATTAAATTTGGCCAGGAACTTCAAGGGCAACAAGAAAGGTTTCTATAGGTATGTCAGTAATAAAAGGAAGAGTAGGGAAATTGTTGGTCCTCTCCAGAAGGAAATGGGAGACCTGGTTACCCGGGATATGGAGAATGCTAATCAACAAATTCTTTCGCCTCGGTCTTCAATGGCAAGTGCCAGTCTTCAACAGCAAGTGCTCTAGCCACACCACCCAAGCTGCAGAAGGCAAAGGCTAGGACTCACCCACTATAGGAGAAGATCAGGTTCAAGACCATCTAAGGAACTTGAAGGTGCAAGAGTCCATGGGGCCAGATGAGATGCATAAACAGGTCCTGAGGGAGCAGGTAGATGAAACTGCTAAGCTACTATCCATCATATTGGATAAGTTGTGGCAGTCCAATGAACTTCCCACTGACTGGAAGAGGGGAAATATAACCCCCAATTTTAAAAGGAGAAAAAAGGAAGACCTGGGAAACTACAGGCCAGTCAGTCTCACCTCTGTCCTTGGCAAGATCATAGAGCAGATCCTCCTGAAAGCTATGCTAAGGCACATGGAAAAAAAGAAGTGATTGGTAACAGCCAAAATGGCAAAGGCAAATCATACCTGACAAATCTGGTGGCCTTCTACGGTGGGGTTACAGCATTTGTGGATAAGGGAAGAGCAACTGATGTCATCTACCTGGACTTGTGCAAAGGATTTGACACTGTCCCGTATGACATCCTTGTCTCTAAATTGGAGAGACATGGATTTGATGGAGAGACCATTCAGTGAATAAAGAATTGGCTGGATGGTTGCACTCAGAGTTGCGGACAACAGCTTGATGTCCAAGTGGAGACCAGTGACAAGCGGCGTTCCTCGGAGGTCAGTATTGGGACCAGCGCTATTTAACATCTTTGTTGGCGACATGGACAGCAGGATTGAGTGCACCCTCAGCAAGTTTGCTGACGACACCAAGCTGTGTGGTGCAGTTGACATGCCGGAAGGAAGACATGCCATCCAGAGGGACCTTGACAGGCTTGAGAGGTGGGCCCGTGCGAACCTCATGAAGTTCAATGAGGCCAAGTGCAAGGTCCTGCACCTGGGTCAGGGCAGCCCCAAACATGAATACAGGCTGAGTGGAGAATGAATTAAGAGCAGCTCTGAGGAGAAGGACTTGGGGGTGTTGGATGATAAAGAACTCAATATGACCTGGCAGTGTGTGCTTGAAGCCCAGAAAGCCAACTGTATCCTGGGCTGCATCAAAAGAACCGTGGCCAGCAGGTCAAGGGAGGTGATTCTCCCCTTCTACTCTGCTCTCGTGAGACCCCACCTAGAGTACTGCATTCAGCTCTGGGGCCCCAGCATAGGAAAGATATGGACTTGTTGGAGTGAGTCCAGAGGAGGGCCATGAAGATGATTAGAGGGCTGGAGCACCTAGTCTTCTATGAAGATAGGCTGAGAGAGCTGGGGTTGTTCAGCCTGGAGAAAAAAAGGCTCTGGGAAGACCTTATAGCAGCCTTCCAGTACCTAAAGGGGTACTACAAGAAAGCTGGAGAGGGACTTTTTACAAGGGCATGTAGTGATAGGACAAGGGGTAACGGTTTTAAACTAAAAGAGGGGAGATTCACGTTAGATATACATAAGAAATTCTTTACTATGGGGGTGGTGAGGCACTGGAACAGGTTGCCCAGAGAAGTTGTGGATGCCCCATCCCTGGAAGTGTTCAAGGCCAGGTTGGATGGGGCTTTGAGCAACCTGATCTAGTGGGAGGTGTCCCTGCCCATGGCAGAGAGTTTGGAACTACACGATGTTTAAGGTCCCTTCTGACCCAAACCGTTCTATGATTTTATGAATACAGAACTTTAAACTAAAAAGCCAACCTCAGTATTCACCTGAACCGTTAAAAAAAAAAATATGACTGGCAAGCACTACTCCACTACTCTGCTTGGCTCATTCTAGACCATCACTGCTTTAGTTCTAGTCGTCACTGAATGGTGCCTTCCTGCTTTCTCACCTCAGTCTGTCACACTTGTTGCATCCATCAGGCCACATTAGCATATGCCCCAGGTTTCTGTTTTCCTGCAGAAAAGCTATTTTGCTGGGTCTTACCTTCGTATATTTCAGAATTCATTCCTTAAAATAATGTAAGACCTACTCCCATGACAACGCTCCTTTCCCACTCAGTTTTATGGTATTTGCTAGGTCTAGCTTTGCAAAGTATCTATCACAGTACAAAATGTTTCCACAGAGCACAGTGTGTGATTGCTGATGGTGAAGACAGAAGAAAATGCAACAATTTCCTGAATATGTCATGTAGATCATAAGAGATTTTGTTTTTGTCAAACTTCTCCCAGTGTCCTTCTCCTCTGTGCTCTATGGGACCTTGGGAAGGGACTTTATTAGTCCATTGCCAATAACACCTTGAGTTATGAGACTGTACATTGGAGTGAATGACAAGGAGCTTTCAGATAACCCCAAGATTCTGTACAGATATCATGCCTGTGTTTTTGACAAGAAAATTTCCTGGGAAATGATACCAAAACTCTTTCAAGAAGCACCACAACCAGGACAAAGTGGAAGACATACTACAGGGGATGCTGTACCCTGTTTGTAACCATTTTTGTATATCATCTTCTCAGAGGTGACAGAGGTCTGTAGGACCCTGATCCATGCATACTTTTGGACAGAACAGAGAACAATTATGAATCCATTCTTATGGGAAGAACAGTGACACTGGAAAACTGCTTTTTATTTTTCAAGTGAGCAAGTGTTTTACTTTATTTTTATTTTACCAAATGCTCTGATTTTGCCAAACCTAATCAGGTCATTGGCCTAAGCACAGCAAATAAAGGCCAGAAACTCTTTAGGCTGTTTTCTGCAGGGTCCACAGTCAATAAAAGCCCAGCACAAAATAAGCTATAAGTCCATAACTCCAATGAAAGGTAACGAATCAAGAACCAACAACTACCTTTACTCTCAGTGTGCATCAAAGATCCACACACAGTCACGATCTGATCCTCTGCTCTGTTATGCTAAATGCGTGCTGGCAGGAGGCTACCAATGGTGCTGGTCTCAAGCCACCTCATGCCAGTGCCATGGGTAGCAGAAACCTAGCTAAAAACATAGCCCTAGGAAGAACCCTAATAGAGGCTAAGCTGTGCATGCAGGCATTGTGTGCAAAGGCACACAAAACTTGTCTGCATTGACTTCTTCCTACCAAGGCTTTCTGACCAGGGAAGGGTAGAGCGCAGAGGTAAGCAGCCACCAGCAGCAGTCTGGGAAATATTTAGATCACATTCAAGTCAATGTCATGCTCTTAGACAGCTCTCCAGTTGAGATGGCTGCAGCACAGGTGTGGCAGATGGCTCTGGTAGGATGTCCCTTTGCTTTAGCAGAACAGTATGCAGAGGGATGTGACTCCTTAGAGTCACAGTCATTAGCTGTCCATCTCTCCTCAAGCACAAAGAAGTGCCATGATCAGGTCCACAGCAGCAATCAGAAGGTAGTGACTGGTTTGAGGGGTGGGAAGGGGTAACAGGTGCAAACTCTTCCTCCAGAAGTGATGGGAGAATGATGTCAGGCACATTACGGAACTGATGTTCCAAGCTTTTCTTTTCTTTTTTCTCCCCCCAAAAACTCCTCTTTTCCGCAAAACTCCTACAGCTCCATTCAAAACAAAACAAAAAACCACCTTTTTATCTACTACTGTAACTGTGAAACAGGCCAACCACAGCAGACTGAACACAGAGGCAGTGAACTATATTATAAAGACTGGATAAAGAAGCTGCTTTAGAAACCATAAAACATTCATCCAGTCCATGATTGCTTGGACTAGTGGCCAAGAAGTCAAATTAGCCACCTAATCATTTTTGGCTGACCCTTTTCACTTCTGTGGCTTGTCAAAGGCACTTTAGAGGGTGCCAAGCCTCAGCACCGCATGATGTAAGCAAGCTGTGTCTAGGCAGGCAAGCCAACAGTATCTTCTGTTAATGCAGAGTGCCAGCTGCCAGTCTTGCTGGCATCTCAGACAAAACCTAGATTATTCCTCAGTGAAGACTGAGCTTCTGCCACTCTTGGCATCATCAAACACCAGATCTCCTTTGAATTTGAACTAAGCCAGAATGAATTCAGGCCCACTGGAGCCCGATACCATCTGTAAGGCTTATCAGTGTGGTTTAAAATCACAGTTAGCAGAGCAGAATGACTCCAGCTGTCAGTCCAAGCACTCCCATGACTAGCAGCCTAGCTGGTGGCCTCCTATCAGATGGTTTTGCTGAGGAACTCACCAGGAGGATTTGGTGTTGACACTCAGCACTGGTAAACACTCAGAGTTGCTGGGCTTTCTGTCCTACTTTGGGAAGTGTATCACACTCATTTCTTGGGATCCCTGCTCCCTGCACAGTGCTGACATGAAGGGTCATGTAATATTCCCTTACACATACCTTCCCAGGGGCCAGTGAGTATGTGAGAGAACCAAACTCCTTCCCTTTCCTGGCTAGCAGAAACTGTGCTGTCAAAAGTAGCAGAGCCAAAATCTGACCTAAATTTCATCTTGATTTCCATTGTGCCTGTCTGCCCATCAGACTCTCAGTTGTTTCCCATCTTGACTTTTCAGCATTGACAGTGGCTCAGCAGTAACAAAGGCTTACAGGTAATATGAAAACCTGTATCTGAGTGATGGAGAGAGGTTAAAAAACACTGAGGGAAAAGCAAACAGGATTCAACCTCTTTTTCACTCAAAGCAGCAGCATGGAGTTGGCTCGTCAACAGGTAATTGCCACTCAGTCAATCAGCACATGCACATGCACCTGTCAATCACCTAATGGGCTGCTAGTCCACAGCCCAAAAAGTAGGGGATGTGGGGCAGCATTCAGCAATGTCATATGAGATTTAAGGGAGGCAGAGTAATAAGGGACAGGTGAAGAAGCTGGACTGTCCTCTGGGGAGAAGGAATGCAAATTGTATATAAGGAGAAAACTTTATAAATTGACAGTGGTGCAGCCCTGGGACAGGGGCCCATAGAATTGGTAGCATCTCAGTCCTTGGAGTTTTTCAACACCTAACTGAAAAGGACTCTAGCAACCTTTGAAGGTAGTTGCTGGTTTGGAACAGGGGGATTGGACTAGAAATCTCCAGAAGTCCCTTCATACATATATTGCTATGAATTTTTAAGTAGTGTGTGTGCTTCTTTTTTTCTTATTATCCTAATTTCCAGAGCAGATTCTGTGTTGAAGCAGTCTGCTTGCCACTCCAGATTTCATGCCTACTTTTAAAGCAAATTTAACAAAAGCGTTGAAGTTCCAGGAAATGGAGTTCCTTTAAAATCATGTCAATAGACAGCTGAATAAGAGACGAATCTGAATGAATTCTTTAACACTAAGGCAACCACGAGTTCAACGTTAATATTAGACACAAAAGAAGTCACAGCAGAGAAAGGAAGGCCCCAGCTCAAGAAAAAAACCTTGCCTAGAGCTTGCACCTCTTTAGACTTGGACCAATGTACACATCAGACATACAGCCATATGAGACCATGCTCCATAAAAACTGCTGCACACACTGCCTTCAGCTGGGCAGACACAGCTCCTCCTTTCAGCTGCCAAGTCAAGACACCATGGTGTGAATTGCTTCATTCTCTTACCAGAAGTACAAATTCTAATTACCATTATTAATTTACTCCCTGTGCTCAGTGGCTCCAGATGGTGCCTTTTCTCTCCCAACAGTAAACACCTGATGGAGAAGAAAATAAGTACAGGCAGAGATTACAGTTCCTAGTCCCCACATATTTATACAGTGGGCAAAAGTTGTTTTGAATACCATCTCCACAGTGTCCTTTTAAATCAAAAAGAAACAGTACAGATAATGGAAATCAAATAGTCCTGAGTGTTTCACTCTTTTTTTTTTTTTTTTTTTTTCTTATAGATTAACATTTGGTTGCAGAACTTTGAGCTGGGCTTTTATTACACAGAGATTTCAAACTGTGCTTGTCACAAGAACACAAACTCTGTGTTGTAAAAGTCAGCCAGTGTCTGACATGTCCTTTGTTATTTACAGACAGAGGAATTTTAGCAATCAGCTCAGAAAGGGGCATGGATCAAAACATTATCATAGTAGTGAAATATGTTTATGAGGGAAAGGGGGAAAGGGAAAGGAAAGGAGAAGTCCTATCTCTGGCTCTGAAGATCACATTATTATTTGAAATTCATTGTCAAACCTTACTCTTTTCTCCATTTCAGATCTTGCTCTTCCTTGAATCTGTGGCCAGAGTACAGTCAGTACCAGAATTGCCATGAGCAATCACCACGAGCATGAAAGGGCACTGCCCTCAGGTGGGGAGGCTAGCAATGCCATCAGTTCTCAAGAGTAGAAAACCCCCAACCTGACTGCAATGTTGGCAGTGAAACAACACTCCAATTGACTTTTTAATGGTGTCCATCTGTAGTGCTGCGCAATGACCTTACATGTCCCAGATCCAGACTACTGGCTCTGTGTGACTTGTTTGCTCTACCATTTGGGACCGCTGAGCATGAGCTAAAGGTGCCACTGCCAATGCAGACCATATGTTGCAAATACACTTTTCTGCACCACCTGACACCTGCTTTCCTATTGGTGCAGTGAACCAGGCTGCATTCAAGGTTTTCAGAAACCCACGTGCAGTAAAGACACATAGGAGGGCAGGAAGAACATCAAGATTGTAGTAATGCTACCTGGCATCTGCACAGATAATTTCTTATTGCTCCAATAATCATTCTAATCAGAAGTGATTGCCAGTGCACGATTTTAGTTTCAAATGACAATTGCTGCATCAAAGTTGAATCTCATTCTTGTGTTTGATTTTGTTGGCTCAGCACCAAGCCAGGGCAGAATCCAAAAATGAGAGTTGAGTCTGTAGCCAGAGCTTGCATTATCCAGCCACAGTCACATCTAAGACACCCATCTAACTTTTGTGATTGCAGAACAGATGTTAAGGAGGCAGATGTGCACCTAATGTCTCAGTTTCAGGAATCAGAGGTGTCCACAAGAAACGCAGCTTTTATTTTTCCTCAATAACAGGGAGACTTCAGGCCACAGAGTAAAGCCTGAAAACGTGACCCAAATATTCTTTAAAGCCTGAAGAATTTAAAAGGTAAGGGAAGAGCACATCAAATGAATTTCTTTCTTATTGTTTATGATTTCGAGGCAACAGAAATAATGTGGAAAAGACCCCACAAAGCTGTTTCCTTGACCCAAAGCATTGAGTAATCATCAGCACTAGGTGTGCCCAGAGACATACAGTAGTCACTATCAAAGCACTTTAAGCCTGGGGCCTAACAAATACTGTGGTGTCTCACTCTCGCTTGGCTTCAGAAGTAGCTGAGTATCTGGTGCCCTCAGCAAGACAGGGCCTCAGACACTGCAAGTACTATATAAAAAAAAAGAGAGAGAGAGAGAGAGAAAGCAAAGGGTTTCTCAGAGTTATAGCCTCCAGCTACATACCCCTGCCTTCATGACAGAGTTCTCATGAATTCATTTTAAAGAAATATTTCTGCTTCAGCTCTGAAGCAGTGGCTTTTTTGTTTCTGATGGGCAGCTTGCTAGATAGCTGCTTTTCTTGGTGTCATGATGGATAGGAATAACTGGGTGTGCTCAGCAAACTGCAACAACAGGACAGTCAAAATTCCCACAAGCAGCCTGATGTCCACACAGCTACAGAGAGCAGAAAGAGCTAAAAGAGTGCTAGCCTACATACTGATACTCTCCTGTCAGGGAACGAGTTGGAATAAGGCCCACAGATTTACAGTACAGGTTTGTCATTGATCAAAGGGCCTGACACTGACATCAGTGCAGTTCTTGGTGAGGGAGACAGAAAATGATATCTCAGTGCTTCCTGGCACAACAATTCATGTTTGTCCAAAGGACTGGAAATTTGCCTTACTTGGCTTTTGAGGCACTGGGTAATAAAAACCTCATCCATTAACTCAATACAATTACTAAATCCCAGGTTTAGAGGTAAGACAAAATGTACTCTCAGACTGCAGTCTTCTGTCTCCCTACACTGGCTTACACTACTGCTTCCTTCTCACCCTACAGGTTCTGTAGAACCAAGAGCAGGAGGTGATGCATTCAGCTACCTGCAGACCACCCAATCAAAGATGGGGTTTGCCTGGGAAATGGAGCAGCCAGACACGACCTACCCATGACAAGGGAAGAGGTGGAGAATCTGGTGCTTCCACATGGATAATATGGGAGAAGAGAGGACCGAAAGACATCAAAGAGCTACAGAGGTGACACCCAGATGAAGGGAGATGATGAGGTGGATAATAGGTCATCTGTGCTCCCCAGGCTGCATTGAGCCCAGGCTCAAACTGGCCCTAGTTCCAGCCCTGATTCCCATGACTTCCCCCTTCCATGACTGAAGAATTTGTGTTATGATTATTTGCTAGAGACAACCATTTTTTTGCCAGGCTAGATACAAGATACTCAGCTACAGAGACAACGGGTTTGCAGCTAGTTGGGCACCCTGGTGTCCAACAAAGATTTGGAGTAGCTGAGTGGATTTAAGATCTCCTTCATCATATGTAGTGCAAAGCCACCAGATAGGCTGGTTCCCACAGCTTTGACCACCTCCCATTAGTGATGCTCCTGGGCTGTGTGGGCTCCTTCTAGGCTCAGGCAGGAGTGGCCTGCAGGAAATTGCTAATTAAGGAGCTGTAAGCTAGGATTTGGGGGTGGGGCCTAGCAGGAGTCAGCTAGTACCTAGCTATTTTCTGGAACTGACCTGCTCTGTCATTTGCATGCCTGCTCATCTCTTCAGCTTTGTCTGCCTCATCTCTTTTGATCACAAACCACAAGATAGCAACCTTTCCTCATGTCCACCAATGCAGCTGTATCATAAAAGTTACTTGAGGAGCTATGGCTACTGGTGAAAAGAAAGCACTGTATTTTAAATGATTATAACTCCACTTCCACCTTGCACTTTGCAGGAATTGGTCTTTGACTACCTTTGTGCTGCACATAACAGGGTGGAGTCTCCCTTGGGAACGAGCAGGAAAAGCATAGATTGCAACCTTGCTGGGAGGGGAAAAGAGCCTTGAGTGTCTCTGTCACCACTCTGAAGCTTTAGGCAGGTGATCTCAACTCAGCTTTGAGCAGTCATTGTCTGGGCTTCCCAAATAGACTGTGGGATGCATGCGAGTGCCTTGAAGACATCTCCATATGCCTTTCAAAGAAGGCCTGCTCTAAAGCGCTGAACACCTGGCTGAACAGTCTCTGTAGTACATTCTTCTGTATTGGGCTTATATGGCAAGGTTTTGGTAGTGGAAGGCTCTTGTGAGAAGAGTCCAGCAGCTGCCCCAAGTTAGAGAAGAGAAAGTCCCAGCTGGCTTGGAAAGTGACCTGCCACTGACCCAGGCTGAGTCAATGAGCAACATTGGCTGTGCCTCTGTGACAGCATATTTAAAAAAGGGTAGAAAGAATCAGGCATGGAAAGTGAGAAAATGTTGAGAGAAACAACTCTGAAGACATCATGGTCAGTGAAGAAGGAAGGGGAGGAGGTGCTCCAGGTGCCAGAGCTGAAGTTCCCCTGCAGCCTATGGAGAGGACCATGGTGGATCTTGCCTGAAGGAGGCTGCAGCCCTCAGAGAGCCCTCACAGGAGCAGACTCCGGGTTGGAACTGCAGCCCAAGGGACATCCATGCTGGAACAGTCTGTTCCTGAAGAACTGCACCCTGAGGTACGGATGCATACTGGAGCAGTTCTTGAAGAACTGCTGTCTGTGGGAAGCCCACACAGGATCAGTTTGGGAAGAACTGTGGGAGGGACCCCATGTTGGAGCAGGGGAAGAGAATGAGGAAGGAGAGGCAGAGATGAAGCGTTATGGACTGATCTGGCAGAGATGAAGCGTTATGGACTGATCTGGCAGAGATGAAGTGTTATGGACTGATTGTAACCCCCATTTCCCTGTGCTGCTCAGGTGGAGGACATAGAAGAAGGTGGAAGGGGGAAGGTGTTTTTAGTTTGCTTTTAGTTCATCCTGCTCTAGTCTGTTATCAATAGGTAATAAATTACATTAATCTCCGTTATGCTGAGTCTGTTTTGCCAGTGATGGTAATTGGCAAGTGACCTCCCTGTCCTTATGTCATAACCTATGAGTTTTTTTTCATCATATTTTCTCCCCCTGTTCTGTTGAGGAGGCAGGGTAAGAGTTGCATGGTGGTGTTGAACTGCCTGTCATTGTTAAACCACCACACCTTCCCAACACCACAACATACTGATGAACTATTAAAATAATTATTTTGTAAACTTTTCCCCATACTACCGATTTAGTTGTATCATACTACTAATGATATAATTCAGTTGTATCATTTCAACTGGAATACTGTATTCAGTTTTGGGCCTTGCTATTCTAAAAAGATGTGGACATTTTGGAGAGGGTCCAAAGAAGAGCCACTAAGATGATCAAAAGACGAGAGAGAGTGCCGTATGAGGAAAAGCTTAGGAACCTGGGTTTGTTCAGCCTGGAGAAAAGAAGACTCAGGGGAGACCTCATCACTATGTTCCAGTATTTAAAGAGTGGCTACAAAGAAGAGAGAGACTCTCTTTCTACAAGGAGCCACATGGAAAAGACAAGAGACTATGAGTAAAAATTGAACTGGGGGAGATTCTGATTGAAGAAAATTTTTAACTGTGAGAAAAATCAATCATTGGAATAACCTCACCAAGGATACGGTGGATTCTCCAGCACTTGAGGCTTTTAAGGTTCGGCTAGGAAAGGTGTTATATAATCTTCTCTAGGCCCTGTTTTTATCATGATAGGTTGGACTCCAACCTGGGCTTTTCTATGTCTTCTAAGATTTCTGTAAAGCTTCCTAATGAACTGCAGTTAGGTGGGAAAATTATAATGATGCAAAGTGTTAGAATGAACCTCACTTTTTAAACAATTGTAAGTTTCTTTAATTACATTAATATTTTTCACTGAATATTAAATTAGCTGGAGATGGTGGGGAGGGGGACAAATTCCCTACACAGAAAAATAAAAAGCAAGGAGCAGACTGCAAGAGCACCCATTTTGTCTTTTGCGGAGAAGTGTAATTAAATTAAGTAGGATTCATTGAGTGTCATCTCAAGGATGATTCATCTGCAGGAGTAAGTCCCTACCTTCATTAATGCTATTGTACCTGCAGAAGACTTGGTAGTAATTTCTCTCTGAATTGGCCTAATATGATATGAAAGCATTACAAGTGAAAACTGCTTCCCTAGCCACTGTAGTCTCTGTGTCTGTGGCATAGTTCAGATAGAGTGAGACTGCTTTGGTGGCACATGGAGCAAGGCAAAGCAGAGGGGATAGAAGGATCAGGGAATAGTGATGGGTCAGTCACAAGTGTTGTTAGCTAATGCAACTCACGAGGCACTGGCCCCCAAGTGGACCATGTGTCTCAGAAAGCATCAGGATATTCTCAAGAAAACAAGGTAAAACTTTCATTGTCAATGACATCTTTTGTTAAGTTCTGCAGGACGCCTGTTGAAATTGGAGATGCACAGTTAGGTTCTGAAATGATGCTGGTAATAGCTCCCCTAGCTTGAAAATAACCAGTCTCTATAAACTAAGGAAACATAAGAAAATGAAAATAGTGTGGATGTAGTGTTCCTCATTTCTTTCCTTAGCCTGCTCACCAGGGAAAGATCAGATTCTTTCACTAATCCAGAGTGACTGCAAAGCATTATTCTGGTTAACTGCCTTCTGGCAACAGCCAGGCTCCTTTTATCTCGAGCTGTAAGAGCAGCTAGACTGGGTCACATCAAAGGTCCATCTAGCCCTTGTACATTTTCTGACAGAGACCAGCAGTGTATGCCTCGGGAAGGAGTACAGGTAATGCTGTGCTATTTTAGACAGGCATAAGAGTGTGTAATATGATGCCAGAATAGATCTTAGATACTATAATAGAGTAATACCTCCAGTACTTTCCTTCCAGCATCTGCAGTTCAGAGGCTTCCTCAGCTGCACTTGATGCCTGAGTCTTTGCGGTTAATAAACAAAAATAGACTTTTCTTTTTCATGCATTTGAACACTTAATACATCCACTCCACTCTTTAGAGCCTCAGACTCTCATGGCAACGAGTTCCATGATTAACCATGTGCTGAGCATAAAAAATAATTTATTTTTGTTTGGATTAAATTACTCCTTGAGCATGTTGTTGAGGGCTCTTGAGACTGATGCTGAATACAGCAAAAGGTGTTATACCAGAAAGTCACTACTGAAAGAACTTTCAGAAGGAGCAGCTTCAAAGCAGAAAAGTTGTTTGGCTTCAAGCTTTGAAGATCCTCCTTCCCAAACAAATCCTGCATCTCAGTAAAACAGGAAACTAAAAGTAAAGCTATTGGAACAATCTGATAGGGAAAGGGTTAGTGCTTCATTTAGTCTGCTCCAATGCAGTTGAAGATGAAAAGCAAAGGAGGAAACCATTTTTTTGTTACACAAGAGAAATGATTATCACCATATGAGACAGGAAGGATTCATTAACAGGCAAGCATCTTGCAGGAAATGATGAAACAGCAGATGTCATAGAGCTCTGGTCAAGCCATTCATATGACTTTCCTTCTGAATGAGGAATACCTAGAGATAATCCAATTATTCCTTTTTTTTTTTTTTTTTTCTTTTAGGAAGCAGACTTAAGGGAGTCTGAGCATAATTACTTTGTCTCCAGCATGTTAAGATTTAAATCTCAGGGAATTTTTGAGACCAGAGAACACATTTTCATGGAGGGATTCATATTCAAACACCTAATGCTAGAAGTCTCGAGATAGACTTACCAGTTCAGTAAATAGTTTGTAAATGTGGCAGGAATAAAGAGCTGACCTGCCCTTGTCTCCAGCCCAGGGATGGACCAGATGACCTTTCAAGGTCATCTTTGATCATCTTGGTATCACAAGTAAATGGAAAAAAACAAGACGAGGCCACGATTGGGCAGTAATGGGAAGAGAAGGAGATAGGTAGCACTGAGAGCAAAGTAGCATGGATAATGAAGGATGATAACAAGTAAGAAAGAATTATCTTGTGGACAGGGGAAGTTGCTAGAGGTAATGGAGAAGTAATGGATTACATGTTGATACCCATCCTATTCTGGTAAGACAGGGGTTTGTAATTTTTTCTTGTGACAGGTACCTTAGTTTTTAACCACATCAAGAAGCTCCTGAAGAGAAATTCCCACCCCCTTCCTGAAGGAAATGATGGTTCTCGAGAGGTAGCCTCAGCTTGCTGATGGTTTATCTCAATCCATATTGTGGTCAATGTATTCCACCGGGGATGTATATGGTAATGGTCCCTCAGGCACTGTACTCTTTCACACTGCTCACTGAAAGATACTGTGAGAAAATATTGATTCCCTCACAGTTGTTACAACATATCCTTAGCAAAAGGTGGTTATCTACACCTTCGGAAACATTTCAGGAATTAAACAGCACCATGAGATGACAGGGATGCTGCAGCAGTAGTTCATGTGATTGCTTGAATCCCTATGGGTAAACTGAAATCAGTTTGATCCTGGTCCCAATGTACTGGTTAAAACACTTCTCTCCTCAAATGTTCAAAAATTTCCTTTCAGCTTCCAGCCTAAATTTACCCATGACCAGCATACAGCCTTGCTAGAGATATAAAAGCAAAGTTAGATGCATTTAAGTGTGGATCACAGAGATCCTTGTTTCTTCCAGCAAATAGGACTAGCTCATTCCATTCACAGAAAACCCGTGGTTTTTTGTTTTGTTTTGTTTTGTTTTTGGTTTTGTTGTTGTTGTTGTTTCTTTTTCTCAGAATCACCTGCAGAAATTGAAAGCAATGCCTAGTGGGGTCATAGTTGAAGTCAAAGTCTGCCTTATGCCTGACTATATGAAAAACCAAGTCCTGAAGAATTTCTAAGGGGAAAAAAAAAGAAAGATTTAAAGTAACTGGAAAAGGAAGATTTTAGGAAACTACAGCATTTTTTTTTTAATGAAAAAAAGTCTTATCTTTTGTGAATTTTTGATGAAATATAGGCTTGGTTTGATCAGATCCTTGTAGCTTTCTATCTAACTACACTAAGCTTCTAAGCCCAGAAGCCCTCTCCAAAGGAGCTGTAGCTGTAGTAGTCTGTTTCCTCAATAAAATTCTGGCTCACACTGCTGCTACTAGAGCTACCCTCTTCCTTGCTACAAAGGTCAGTGAGGTGCCAGTGCTTCTTCAATCTATGAGGGATGATGAATACAGAATGCTTAGGATGCTGTGCTCCCATGCCCAGTTTCATTTAATTTCATTAAAACATCTAACCAAAATGTTACCATTGCTCTGAATGTTGCTGCCTCCCAACCTTCTTTCTTTCTTGCTAAAAATCCCTAACCCAAAGAAATACAACAAAAATCTACAGTTTGTTCTGAAAGGGACCAAAGTTTGTCAAAATTTTGAAATTTTGGCTTTTGACCATCTCTACTCTTTCCTGCTCTTTCACCTCTTTGGCAGCAGCTGTGAAATCTCAGCCCGCTGAAGTGCTCCAGGTGCTAAACAGCCACAAAACAATTCTGCTTCCACAGTGATCTGAATTGAGCATTTATTGTTGCAACTTGCCATCCAAAGCTTTTAATGCACTGGCTGCACGTGAAGCAAGATATCCTCTGGGGATAAAAAACAACTCAACAACACAACCCTGTCTGACATCCATCTAATGTCACCCATCATAATGGATTCTTGCCCACTTTTGGACCC
>VXAL01011435.1:10674-22164 GCA_013399475.1 Chauna torquata | reverse complement strand
AAGGGAAGGGAAGGGAAGGGGCATTTTTCCAATTGAGAATGACTGAGGGTGTTTGAATAAGCTGGGAACAGCACAGCCTGCCAGGACTGGGGATGCAGGGATGCAGGGATGCACGGATGAGGGGATGCGGGGACAGGGGGATGCAGGGACTTGAGGATGCAGGGATGTGAAGATGCAGGGATGTGGGGGTGTGGGGATGCAGGGAAGCAAGCCCCAACATGATGGTCCCTCCGACCGCCACATCCCTCTGCCCTGCAGACCTCTCCCCAGCCAGCTGGGTGCTGAGTCCTGATCAGCTCAGCTCAGCTCCCCCAGCCCCACTGGGGAACTTGGTAAAAATAATGGGGAGGATTGCAGGGCAGAGCAGAGCTCAGCTCTTGATCTGTTCTAGGAAAAGAGAGGACACACCAAGAACTTTCTGAAATTCCCTCTTGAAGCCTTGGCTGAGTGCCGCTGTATTTGCAGTGACATTTAGACCCTGGTGACGCTGGGGCTCGAGTCCCATCCTGCCTGCATCATCCTGCCCCTTCCCAGCCCGGCGTTTCCTCCAGGACGGGGCGGCACGGGATGCTCACTGCCTTGTGGGGCCGGGGGCTCTGCCCATCCCTGGGGCTGCTGGCAAGACCTCTGGCTTCACGAACAAGCGTGTACGATCAGAGTGTACCCCCAGCATCCTGCTTTAGGGAGCCGGAGCCTTGCGAGGGCTCGGTTGCACTGTCAGGGGTGCACAGGCACGGAGCCACCCTGGCCCCGTTTGTCACCGGGGACACAGGGTGGTGGCTCGTCCGGGACCAGGGACCCCAACCATCGCTCTCCCCACTGCACGCTGGCAAATTCCTTTCACATGACCAGGAAATATGAGTTCTCCTCTTCTTTTTTATTTTTAATTCTTTTTCAGCAATTTTTTTTTTTTTTAAATGGAATCAAAACCTATTTACTTCTTTGTGGTCTCAGTGGTCTCCGGTCGTGTTTGTTTTAGTCTGGAATTAACGCGATGCTGTTGGGGCGCCTGCAGCCCGTGCGCGGCCCCGAACCGCCAGCTGCCAACCTGGGTGCACCCGGCCCCGTGCCCCGCCGGGCACCCGGCTGGTGGCCCAGCGGCTTCGCCCCGCAGAGATGCGGCGACGTCTGCAGGGAGGCGAACTCTTTTGGTGTGTGGTCTTCCGAGGGGGGCTCATATTAGCCAAACAGCATTGTTAAAGAGCAGAAAACATCGGTAACCTCTAATTATCCCCTTTCCTCGCGGGAGGAGGCATTTTGCACCCGGGGGGGCCATGCCACATATCACCCTTTCATCGCAATATTATGGTATTTTCCCCCAGCACTGAAGATTGGAACCAGCCGAGCTCCTGCGGCGCAGCCCTGCTCCCTGCCACCTCCCCGAGACCCCCCGGGGGCTCCTCTGCCCCCCAGCAGGACCCCGCTTTATAGAGGGGCTGAAAAAGCTGAACCAAAGCATGGCCCAGTGCGTCAATGTCCCTGTCTTTGCAGCCATGTGGCGCGAGGTCTGTCCCCATCCCCACAGGTTGTGTCGGCTCTGAGCAGCACCGGGACCCTGTGGGAGCGGGACCTCGGCACCGGGTTTGCCGTAGGTGCCCCTGCGCACCCCGGGGTGCCCATGTGCGTGCGGGAAGGTCCGGAGCTCCCCGTGCCCTATGCCCGGGGCTGAGCCACTGGACAGACCCTGCTGGGAGCCTGGAGGAGCGGCCGAGGCCAGGCGCCGGGTGACGCCGTCCCTCCCCGCCACTGTCCCTCCCCGCCGCCGTCCCCACGGAGCTGGGCTGGGGCTGTCCCCCTGGGTGGGGAGCAGTAAATACCCGAAATACTGTGGGGAGATGGCACACTAAGAGTGCTCAGAGGAGTGCGTGGCGGGGAGCAGGGTGGGGATATGTGGAAACGTACTTTTTCTGGCATACATTTTTCCTTCGTTTAATCTTTTTTGCTCAGATTCCCAAGCGGAGAATTCTTTCCATGAACTAGAGCTTGCCGGAGCAGTTCCACTCCCAGCCCGGCTGCGGGCACCGGGGACCAGCCAGGGGCTGTGCCACCGGGTCCCTCCTGCGACGTCCCTCCTGCGGCACGTGCGGCGAGGCAGGGACAGCCGCGGACCCGTGCTGCCACCCATACCGCGACCGGCCGAGGCCCTCGCCTGCCCCAGCCCTTTCCTCCCACTTCTGCGGTTCAGCATTTTTCGGGATGATCCCAGAGCTGAGCCTCCTCTGTGCGCTCAGAGAGAGGAGCTGCCTGCAAAGGAACGGCGTTTGAAACAGCTCAGATGTATTAAAGCTAGCTTTGTTTTTATTCCAGCTCCCGAAAATTGAATTTGTTAGTGGCATAAACAGGATATAAAGGGCTGAAAAGAAAGAAAGACAAAAAAAAGAGTGGGAAGCCTTTTTCTTCATGGCTTTCCCTGAGATGGAGGAAGCGACCTGTGGGGACCACATCCCCTGGCATTCCTGTACGTTATTAAAACTCCTTTCCTAATCGCAAACAGACCCTGCTCACCCGCTCCCTTTCTCGTCCCCTCCCGTTTGCGGGGGTGCATTGGATGCCCCAGTGCCAGTGCAGAGCCGGGGATGCTTCGGCAAGAGCAGCCCCGGTGCCAACGCTCGTGGCTGGGTCCCTCGGTCACCGAAGCCCGCAGCCACCCTGCACCCCGGCCCTGCCCCGGGACCCACGGGACCCTCCGGGCTGAGCCCCCACAGCCAAACGGCCTCCGACAGCTTTAAGACGGAGCAAAGGGAAGCAGAAGGATGCGGCCACCCGCAGCCGGGGTGCCACGGCTCTGCCCAAGAGAGCTCCGCTCCCCTCAGCACAGGGGCACTAACGGCGTTCCCAGTCGGCTCACCCAGCTGGGGCTTCTCCTTCTTCTCCCATCGGTGGGAGGGTGACCAGTGGTAGATTTTTTTTTTTTTTTCCAAAACTACCAAGATGGGCTCTGCCACCAGCCCTGGGGATGCTCAGCTGGATCAGGGCCCTGGGGGGGTGGCTCCAAGCAGCGTGCCAGGGCTGTTCCTGCCACTCTGGGTTTTAGTAAAACAAAGGTTTTCCCTCTGTAATTTATGCACTTTCCATTTTTTTTTTCCACTCCAAATTCTCGTTGGTTGGTGGTGCTCCCTGACGTCAGCTGCGAGCGGGGCCAACTGCTGCCCGCCAGGTGGTAACAATTTTCCTGAACATCGACTAAATATAATTATCACTCTATTTTCACTTCAGAAATATTAAAGCTTGTGTCCCTCCTGTTATTAATTCTGAGAAAAGCCTTTATAGGTCACCATGACTCACGGCCGCCCCACTGCGCCGTGCCGCCGGCCCCCTCGGGGGTGACGGGCTCGTGTCCCCAGGTCCTTGGGGTGCTGGCAGCCACCACGGCCACGAGGACCAGGGCCAGGAGCTGAGGTGTCTGTGGGGGGAGGCTGGACCCGGGGCTGGGGGGGTGAGAGGAGGCCCCCACATCCAGATGGGGGACCCAAAGTCCTGGTTCCCACGGATGGCGCACAGGGCGGCCCCGGGAGAAGTGGGGCGGCTTGGTGGCAGCTGAACCGGGGAGCACGGGGCGAGGACAAGGAGGGACTGCGTTTAGGGGTGACGTGGAGCAGGTGCAGGGCCGTTTCTTCAGTCGGTGCATGAAGTTGAGCCTGACCCGGACCCCGAGAGCGGCCGGGAGGCACGGGCAGCACCCGGCCCCGCAGCTGCCTGCACTGCCGGGCTTTCTGTGCCTGGAGGCACTCGGCCATGTGTTACACATCCGCGTGTCAATGGAGCGCAGCCGATCAAAGGACTGACTCCTTGAGGGCCCTCAGGACGCGCTGTTTCCTTCTAGCTCGCTGCCCAGAGCATGAGTAAATTCTTTCAGTTTGGGCCAGGGCGGGCAGGAGGAGAGGAAGCAGGGAGCCATTAGCTTTGGTCATGGTACAAATTGGATCCTATCCCCAGCGGTCTGCGCGGCATCAGATTTGCTGTTAACGGAGCCGTGCAGCCAGCCGGTTCGAGCCGTGAGCGCGTGGCAGGGGCAGCAGCAGCCCCAGCGGCTCGCCCGGCGCTGCCTTTGCGGGGTGGGCTCGCGGGACCCCCCGCAGCAGCTGCGCACCAGCCAGGCATCCAGGCGGTGCCAGCACCAGCGTCGGGCTCTCAGCCCGCGTGCATGCCGGGCTGCCTTCCCTTGGGCACCCAAGGGGCAGAGCCGCTGGTCCCGGTGCCGTGCCGAGCCCCCGGCTGCCGGCACGTGCCGCAGAGCCCCGGTGCGGCCGGGCCGGCGAGGGCGAGCGGCGAGCGCGGGGGCCGCGAGCACGGCAGCCACCTCCACAGCCCTGCCTGGGCTCTGCGGCTGCAGGGGGGATTTCACCATCCAGGACCACGAGCCTGCCCAAAGCTTTTGTCTTCTGCTGAATTCCTCCTCGTGAGAGTCATCCGCTGGAGTCAGAGGATTTACCCTCCTGGGGGATTATGTGCAAGAGAGCACTGCGTAGTCACATTAAAATTATTTGAAAAAGGATAGGACCTCTGAGTGCTGAATCACGTGGAGCCAGGAACACTCATCTGACTGATGCTTCCATCTGTCTTTCCCAACAGTTTCCTTAAATAGCATAAATATTAAGAGAAATTCAATTGGAATTTGGCATAAATGATTCTTAGGAGAACAGAAGAGGGCCAGCTGCTAAAATACCACTGGCTTGCTCCCTTCCAGTTACGAACACATGATTTTCACTGCTAGGAAAGCCAGAGGCAGCTTATAGCCATGCCCAGCAGAGAGGAGGATGCTCCACAGTCGCCAGTGCTTCGGCTTTGCAGCGCAGAGCAGTCGCGGCAGCAAAGCCACCTGCAGCAGTCCTTCGACGGCCCCGCTCCTGCCAGCGCCGTGGCTGTGGCTGGCCCTGCCCCAAGACTTCCCTGGACTTCCAGGCTGCCCGAAAGCCGGACTCCGCTGCGGGAAGTGCCCCTGGGGCCCCGAGCTACACAGTTCCCATCCTGCTCCCTGGAGCCCATTTCCCTGCTTTTTCTCAGAAAAATCTTCCCCAAGTCCCAGCACCGCACAGCTGGGGTAGCAGGAATTGCTTTAGTGGCAGGAAGAGCTTTCTGACCGAATTCTGCGCAGTGCTTCAGTTCCCCAAAGCACTCCCCTGCCTTTTGCTTTTAGTTTCATCTCTGGAGAGCTCTCCCTAAGAAACCTGCAGGCAACTGCAGAGCGGAAGGTCGGGCTTGTGGTCCTGTTCAGGGTGGGGGACTTCTCGACACTGAGTTTGCTCTTACTTTGTCCAGCCAGCTTTGCGGCTTCCTGACTTCTGAGTAGGGATTGCGGGGTTTCGGTAGCACATGTGGGAAGGAGATTGCTATCGGCTGTGTGAGCTGGCCTTGGCGTGGGATCCATTGCTTGCAGAGATGCTGGGGACCAGGGAGCTTTCTGCACGAACCCAGCCCAGACGCTCTCCCGCTCCTAAGGAGCTGAATAAAACCTCTGACACCTCCCAGCCTTCACGTCCGTCTCCTTCTTCCACCTGCTGTGCCAAACACTGTGCTCGTAGCAAGAAGGCTCCTGCGGCGAGCCAGCGCATCCCGCCCTGCCAGGGCTCTCCCGGGCTGCCCCGTGTCACCGGCCCCGCGCCCGGCCGCCCGAGGGAGCTGCCCAAAAGCCGCCTCTCCCCCTGGAAGCCCGGCCGCGGCCCCGCTGCGGCAGGTGAGCCCAGCGCGGGCGATGCCCTTCCCCGCGCCCGCCGGTGCCACTCGGCGCCGAGCCCGGCCCGTGCCAGCTGCCGTCATGTTTTTCCCATTCTGACAGCTGTACGGAAATTGGAAGGCGACGCTGACATGTGTCAACAATAACCAGCGAACAAGCGCCGAAGGCGGCGTCTGTCCCCACCACCTAGAGGAGGCTGGCCACTCTTGGCTCACATCACGACAAATTGCGGCTGGGAAGCAGGAGCATTGTTTCAATTATTTCCATTATATAAAGTCAAGCCATTTAATATATTCTGCCTCAAAGGGGCTAAACTAAAGAGATAAAATAAACACTGGAAATCTGCTCCTCTGGCAAGGATGAGGAATTTGGTTTCGACACCGAACCTTCCCTCCTACCTCTCCGTTCTCCCTCACTTTCCTCCTCCTGTTTCCCTTCTCCACCCGCTGCCCCTTTGCCTTCATCGCCTCTCAAGACCAATTCCTTCTCTTGGATTCGCTTCTGTTTTGGCAGCCGGGCTGCTCTGAGGCTGTGCAGCCGCATCAGCGGCCAGGACCGGAGCAGAGCTGGACAAGCCGCAGGCTGGCAGGAGGGGAGCGGGAGCTGCAGCCCTGTCCCTGCTGGGGCGTGGGATGGAGCCCTCAGGTTCCACCTGTGCTCCGCTCCTGGCAGTGTCCATCCCCAGTGGGTCCACTGGGAGGCACGAACGGAGCCCGGCCCCAGCCAGGGCATGGCGGGAGGAGGAGGAGGAGAGTGTGTCACGAGGATGCCGCAGGCTGCTCCGCACACTCGGCTGACGCACGCCGCCAGTGCTGCGGTCGCCCTGCTCCCTGCCTGGGAGAGCCGGCTTCATCCAGAGGGGTCACGAGCACCTCATCGGCTTCGCTTGCCCGAGCCCACAAGAAGGGGCTCTGGCTGAGTGGGAGCTGCGTCCCATCACGGCCCCACGCCAGTGCTCTCCTCCCTCACAGGGTCTCGCCAGCCCAGGTGTTCACAATATGCCGCTGCACGAGGCTCACGCAAGGGCAAGAAACCTGCAGCTTGGCCTTGCCAGCACATTTCCCTGCGTATCCGCAGAGCGCAGTGCCCGGCCTCCCCGGTGCGGGGCCGCGGTGGCGAGGGACGGCCGGGCAGGGCCCGGGGTGAGGCCGGCAGCCCGCAGGAGCTGGCGGTGCCGAGGGATGCCCGGCGAGGCCGCGGTGCGGCGCGAGGTGGAGCCGGCATTTCGTAAGTGCTGGGGAAAGGGCCTCTGTCGAGCTGGCGCGGGGAGCGGCTGTGAATTTCCATTCCTGTGGGAAGTGGGCTGCCACCGTCCAAGCATCTGGGGTTGTTATGATGGGAGAAGAATGCCAAATATTTTTCTTCCTTATCCACTACCATCCGTTGAAATCCTCCCCTGATCAAACCCATATTCATTGCTTTGGATGCACGAGGGCCTCTGCTTTCAAAAAGCCGTCCCTGCCTGCGGCTGGCCCGGCACGCACCGCTGGAAACCTGGGGAGAAAGCGATGCCTCGCCTGGAGGGACCACCAGGCTCTCTCCATCCCACCTCCTCTCTGATCATCCCCTTCTCTTGGTTTCCAGCCAGCTCCACAAGGATTCTTTGGCACTTCACTGCCCTGGCCAGGTGCGTGCCCAGTGCCAGTGTCTCTGGCTGATCTGCTGTCCCCTCCGGAGCCCCAGCAGCCCGAAAACATCCGTCTGGTGCAGCGGCAGGCACGTGTGCTGTGGCCCTGGCAGCGTGGGTGCCTCCGGGCGGTGCGGGGAAGCAGGCGGTGCTGCCTTGGAGGGTCACCAAGATTTTGTAAAGATGAAAGCATGCTCAAGTGTCAAACAAACTTTCCAAATTATCTTGCTGGACATTTTCTCCCTGGTGCTTTGGAAGACAGCGGAGGAACATTTCATTCCCTCCGCGCTGGCATGGTGAGGAGCTGCATGAGGGAGCTGCTCGCTGCCAGCGGCACCCGCGGGTTCAGCCTTTGTTCCTCTCCGGTATCATCTGTGAGTCACTGCAGCCGCTCTGGCCGGGGCCCCGGCCGGGCACCTCGCCCCGGCAGCCCCAAAATGCCTCCAGAGAACAAAGAGGTAACAGGCGCCTGATTAATTAGCGGACAACAAATCATCCCTTCCCACTGCAGTTTTCAGAGGAGTAGTCATAAATAGCCAAATTAAGGAAAGCGACAGGATTTATCTGCTCCTCCGCAGACACTCAGCACCCATGCGGACTCGTTAGCAGCAAATCGCGCAGCCCAGGAACAGTAGCATTGCTTTCATTGGCAAAGCCTCCTCGTGCTATTGTACAGCCGGAGTGACGAGCTGAATGACTTGCTGCATGCCATCCCCAAGGACACACTGCTAATGAGAGCTACCTAATTAGCGTGCTCTGGAGCAGGGGATGGCCTCAGAGGCCGGGAGCAGGGCAGCGATGCTGTGGCCGGGGCGCGGGCGGCTGGAGCCCGGCTCAGCCCCTCGCTCTTCCCCATCTCCCTGCAGCTGCGGCTGGCAGCGGCCCCGGCTCCCAGAGCTGTGCCAGACCTGGTTACGGGAGACGGGGCTGGGGAGAGAGAGGTAGGGGCTGGCTGCTGGCAGGGGGCTCCTGAGCTTTAATGTGCCAAACGTGTTATTTACGGGCAAAATGCGGCTCCTTGGAGGAGCGGTGCCTGAGCATGGTGCTGGCCACTTGCTGTGGCTCCATTCACCCATGCCAGCAGCAAGAGAGCGTCACGCGGGGAAGGGGCCCTTTCCTGGCCCTTTCACACTGTTTTCCTTCCAGTCCCAGACAAAGAGAACTCCAAATCAGCTCATCAGGAGCTTGGCTGGTGGAGCGCTGGGGCCAGGAGCTGCCACTGGCCCTGCGAGGGTGTGAGCCGAGCCAAAACGTGGGCTGCCCTTGGTGACGTCTGTCCGTCACCAGCAGCTGTGCATTAGAGGCACCTGAGGTTCGGATACGCCATTGCCTCCGTGATAAAGGCGTGCAGGCCAGGACGGTCGGTGCCTCTCAGCCGTGGGGAAATCTGGACAGAAGTGTCCGTCCGCACCAGCCCCGAGCACAGCAGCACCCGGCGGGGACGCCTCGAGGCACCCGCGGTGCAGGCGATGCCCTGCTCCCTGCTCTCATGCGGTGCACTCGCAGGGTGCTGTGCCAGGGGACAGCACATGGGGGTACGTAAACCCACAGGAACCTCCATGAGGCTCCTCAGCACTCCTCTTCCCTCTCTCAGGGCTGCTGCTTTTGGCTGATGTGAAGGTGGAACATTTTTCTAAAGTCCCCTTGACATGACGCTGTGGCCACCTGACCTTGTCCCTCCCAAGAAGTGCTTTTCTGGGCAGGCCAGTCTGCGTTTCCTTGCCAGGGTGACGCGGAGGTGCTTTGCTCGCTGCACTGCGCGGCTCTGCCTGGCTGCGCGATGCTCTGAGTTTTGCATCTCCAGTCCTCACGCCACGGTGAGCATTCACGTGTATGGGCATGGGCTTTGCCTGACCTGGTGCCAGCTGCCCTCGGAGCTTTGCACGCTCCCAGATGAGACAAGCACACGCGGTGCAATTAAACAGGCCAGCTGAGGAGCACCTCTTGGGTTTCCCTGTGCTGCTGAGGAATCATGGTTTCTTAAGGCAGGAGCTCCCCACGACGCGCACGCAGAGGGGAGGGTTTGCTGCTGCCGAGCCCTGGCACCCTGACACAAGCCAGCACTCGGGGCTGCGGACCCGAGCGCGGGTGTGCACGGTGGTGGGAGCAGGATGAGGCCACCCTGCAGCTTGGCTGTGCCCGGAGCAGAGCCCAGGTGCCCTCCTGCTCCCGCGCCACTCACGCGCATCTGCCGCATGCCGCCACGCACGCGCAGGCGCGGGGCCCCTGCCAGCCCACGTGGATCCACGACGGGGGCGCGTTATTGCAGGCATGTTTGTTTATGGAAAGTAATGTTGAGCCAGATGCTGAAAACCCGCATTTTATGGGTAATTTTTCAATTTATTTCACATTGGCATTAGAAAAAACTAAAGCAATCCCAACCATTATTACTCCTGGTTTCCTACTGCAAGGCCAAAGGGGTCTGAAACGGCTCCTTTGTTGTCTGAATTGTTAGCTCCTCGGAATGAAACGCTGTTGCACCAGATGGGAGCAGGAGAGGGAGACATTCAAGGAGGGTGGGGGGAGAAAAGGGGGGCAGGAGGGAGAAATTCAGGTGGGAAATGGAGGCAGCGCGGAGAGTACCCCCGACAGCAGCCGGGGCAGCTGCCTCCTCCCTCCCTGCCCACGTCCCCAGCCGCCCCCAGACCTGCCCGGAGCCAGGGTCACAGCTGCCCCTCCATCCCCCATCGGCCACAGATGGGCACATCCACTGCAGCCCCGCACACGCTGCTCCCCGCTGCAATGAGTTTGCTGGTGCTCAGTGATCCCCCAAACTTGTTTGTCCTCCCCCAGGTAAAGCTGACCCAGAGCATCCCAGGCCCCAGGTTTGGGTAAGGGGCAGGCTGGGCTCAGGGTCCTGACCTGGTGGGATGGCACCTGTGGTGGGAAGCTCCAGCCGAGCATCCGGCATACAGATGCGCTCCCTGTGTGCAGGGGGTGGGAATTAACCCGCTCCAGCTGCCTTCAGCCTTGTCTGCAGGATGTGAGCAAATCCCATTAAAATCAGTGCATCTGCAAGAGGGAATCAGACAGAAACTCTCCTTTGGGCGGCTGGAAGCCATCAGGACAGGCAGCATGCTGCCGTATCCGCAACAGCCCCACGGTCCCTCCATGCGCCAGGGAGTGGGTGGGCGGGAGAGCCGGGGCGCAGCGGCACCCGGAACCACCGAGGTCCTAACCCAGATCTCCCTGCGGAGCAAAAGGGGATGCAAAGTGTTTGCAGAACCACCTGAGCGCAGACAACTGCTCAAGAAATGCTGGATTTCCCCCAAAAAGGTAGGAAAAACACTTGGCCCTTTTCCTTCCCTGCTCCCCACGGCTGGCTGGGCTGCGGGACAGGAATGTGGGTCAGCATCTGTCCCTGGGGGTCCTGCGTGCCCAAGAAGCCCCCACCGTGCCCTGCACAGGATTTCCCTCTCCGGGGGCAGGAGAGCAGCGTGCTGTGCTGGTTTGTGCTTGCCAATGCCTGGGGTGGGTGCACGGCCAGGGGCTGCCGTTGGGGCTGTCACCTTAGGCCACCAGGCTGCTGCGAGGCGCAGGGCTGGCACACACATCCTCACGGCTGGGTGAGCGCACGGAGCTCCTCCAGACAGCCCCGCGGTTCTCCCGGGAGACACCCTGGTGCGGCACCTCTGCAGCAAGCGCTGGACGGGCATGGAGCGCAGGAAGCCCCGGGCTGGGTCACGGCCTCCCCTCCCCTGCCCATCGGTGGCATGCGGGTGCCAAGCCCACGCGCCCCCACCCGGGGTGCTCGGACGGACACAGCTGCCCCCCACGGGCGCGGGAGGTCAAGTCCCGTCCCTCACCCCGAGCTCCCATGGGGCAGGGTGGAGGCAGCAGGGGGGTCCCAGGGCAGGGACTCGCAGTGCTGGCACCCACGGCTCACCTGCGGGTGCCTGGCAAGCGAGGTTCAGTGCCCAGCCACTTCCCCTCCTGTCCTGCACCCCTGTCCCCTCCCTCTGGGCATGCTGAGACGCCCGGGGCATTCTGGGGAGATGTGCATGGGGCGAGGGGTGCGGGCAGCTGCATGGGAGCCAGGTGCTGTGAGGCGCAGCTTGGCTTGGCTCGGCTCGGCTCGGCTTGGCTCAGCACAGCACAGCTCAGCTCAGTTCAGCTCAGCTAGGTAGGCTCGGTTTGGCTCGGCTCAGCTCAGTTCAGCTCAGCTCGGCTCGGCTCGGCTCGGCTCGGC
>VXAL01011434.1:83752-106934 GCA_013399475.1 Chauna torquata | reverse complement strand
ATATGAAAAATCTTTTTTTTTTTTTTTTTTTTTTACTGTGAGAATGGTCAAACAGTGGTACAGGTCACCCAGAGAAGTTGGAGAGTCTCCATCCTTGGGGATATTCAAAAACTGACCGAACATGGTGCTGAGCAACCTGCTGTAGTTCACCCTGCTTTAAACGGGGTGGAGGACTCAAGGTCCCTAACACCCTCAACCATTCTGTCATTCTACAACTTGGAGGGCTTTGGGGAATACCAAAAGAGCAACAGAGGAGTCCTGAAGAGACTGATGAGCAGATGTAAAGTCCTGATGGCAAACAGAAGGATCTGGGGTGCAAAGAAGAGCAACAGAGGGATACATGACACGCAGAAAGGCAAATGAAGAGGTAATAAGGGAATCTGAGGGGAACTGAGGACGTGACTGGATTGGAGTGCCCTGGGGTGCAAGGAGGGCACAGGGGTCAAGAGAACATAGCCTGACCAATCAGTGGGTCCTGAATGAACCAGATGGCAAAGGAATCTGAGGAACACTGAAACGGAAGGATCCAGAGGAGGATCAGAGGGCCAATGAGAGAGGTCCTGAGGGAACTAAAAAACAAAAGGGCAAGGGGGTCCTGATAGGAGTGACAGCACATGAAGGTGTCCTGAGGGGGTCAGAGCATAAGCGGAGGGCTCTGGAGTGCAACAAATGCAAAGAAAAGGGTTCTACAGTGGACCGTTAAGGACAAAGAAATAGTCCTGAGTAGCTCTGAGTTCCAATGGGAGGCTGTAGGACATAACAGAAGCAAGTGGAAGCAACTGGGTTACACCAAAACGCAAACTGAAGCGTCCTGAGGGACCCAGAAGGCTGTGGGGTGCGCCGAAAGACCAATGGAGGGTTCTTGAGGGGATCTGAGGGCACATGAGGGCCCTGAGGAGACTGACGTGCAAACAGGGATTTGGTGACATGGAAAGGAGAGCGGGTTGGTAATGAGAATCTGAGTGAAACGTCTGCCCTTCAGTGACATCTGAAGGGCAAACAGAGGGCTCTGGGATGCACTGAAGGACACATGGAGAGAGCCTAAGGGGAAAGGGTGGCAAATGGTGGGGTCTCAAGTAGGCTACAGGGCAATTCTCTGTATTTACCTACTTCCATGCTGTTTGATGGAAATCAAGGGCACAGCTCAGGAACTCCTTCAGCCATCCTCAGCTGACAGTTCTTCCCAAGTGTTCAGACTGGTGAAAAGGCCTAGACTACAAGAAAAGTCATTTTCTGTAACACAGAAATGCTTTATAGTCTCCTGTCCAATTCAATTTTCACCCCAGCAACCTACCCCAGACACAAGGTTACATACATATGCAGAAACTGACATCAAAGCCTGCACCCCTCTGAGGATTAGAGGCCACTCCCTTTACTACAGGTCCCAAGACTTCAGTGCTCCACCAGTTGTAACATGTAGTTATCAAGCACATGAGGTGGCCCACAGGAAACACTCCCCTTCATTTTCCAAACCAGCCCCCACAATTCCACACAACCCACCTGACTTCTATGCAGCTACCACAGTTAGAATCAAAACTTCTACCCTTCCAACTCTAGTGCTACCTTATCGCGTGCTAGGTGACCCAGAACAGGAAGCTTTTCTGTTCTGAGCTCACCAAGCTCACTGAAAGCTTACACCACTCACCCTCTTCTGTTCCAGCATCCTTCTAGACCTCCTGTGCAAGACACGTGGCCAGAGATAATGGTGTCAAGCCTAAAGTCACTTCCTCATAATGAAAGTGGTGGATTTGGAGCAGGAACCTAACAATGCACAAGATCAAAGACGCTGGAAAAAACACAGCTCAATGCAATGGTGCAGCAACTTGGAAGATGAGGCTGGCACACAAAAAAGCATAGTATGCAAGGAGTAGCATCAGAATTGGAAAGATATGCTTTCCTCCTGCCCCCTCCCCCCCCAAACACAGAAGCAGCTGCTGGGCCCCAGGAGGGACACTTGGTAAACATCTCCACCTGAGGGTGCCAGGGATATTGCAGGAGGGAGGCAGTCACGGAACCACAGCTCTAAGCACTCATGACAACTCTGAACAACACCTTTGTGCCTTACCAACCCCGCAGTTCTTAAATGGTCCCAGGATGAGGTGAAGCACTCAACTCTGCAGCGTACCACCATCAGCATGATGGCATCCACACCTGGATTTGTCATCAGTGTCCCCACTTGGGACACCTAGGCAACCGAGAATCAGGTACACCTGGGTACAGGTGTACACCAGGTACACCAGCATCAAGCTGGCGTGGGAGGGTGCATGGGACAAGCTTCAGAAACCCTGAGAGAAAAAGGCAGACCCCTCACTTATTGTGGTGTGGCCTCAGCGACCTGCCCCCTCCCTCCAACAAACTGGAACAATGACCCAACACACACATGATGCCTGGGGTTGTCCTATTGTCTTCAAATGCTCCAAAGGTATTTAGGGATCTCCTAGGAGCACCTAGGGTCTCTGGGGTGGCTTTGAACCCTGGCTGTTCCCTATGCCTCCAAAACCAGGGAGAGAACATGGTGCAGGCATGAGACAGCATCAACAGACAGACAAATGCATACCTGCACAGACACCTGCATAAGCACACAAACACTTGCATGGACACACGAATGCTGGCACAGACAGATGCTCCCGTGGACAGCGCTCTCACAGCACAGATTGGGAAGACAGCAAATCCTGGTTGCTTTCAGCCTCTGCCCTTCTATAGCCACCAGGCCTCCAGGCCAGTACAAGGCAAAGCTCTCCTCTGGAGGTAGAGGCAGCAATTTTCCCAATCAATACATTCAGACCACCTTCTGCTTTTTACCAGCTCCGCTGTGATACTTTACAGTGTCATTCCTTCAGTCGCTCTTGAGCTCTACAAGGCTGCAGGACATAAGAGTGACAACCTGCCATTTGAACCAGATTTGTGCTTGGAACTGCAGCTGCTTAAACTGCTCACCTCCATGGAATGCTATTTGTTACAAGGACAGAAAAAAAAATATATATATATATATCTTTCAAGTCATCAGTTTACTAGGCTATCAAAACTCATGCTTACACCTGTACATGTACTGTACATATGAAATACTGTACACTTCACTGATGTTTTACTAAGCTACATCAACTCAGAAATGATTAAATATTTATCTTTTACTATAAACCTGAATTCACTTTCTTCAGAAATGAGTTAGAAACATTTTCATATATGTGCAGGCCTTCACTTTTCAAATGAATGTCCGAAGGAGAGTTGTATTTCAACTAATTGCCAGAATTACACCTGTAGGTGTTGGCACTGAATACCCAAAGCTTAAGGTTATCAGAATGAGCACAGAAATGTGCAACTTCTTCAGTATCCCATTTTCTTTCACGTCTTACAGATGGACAGGCCATCTCATATAATACTAACAGTTAACTCTTAAAATTCAGTTCATTTCAGCTGTTAAGGTACATCCTTTCTTTCTCACAAGTTAGTTTGTACATAAACTCAAGGCATTTCAACAGACTGCATACTTTGCAGATACATTCTTACTGTAGTCATTAAAAGGCCAATATAAGTATTTATAGCAAATACAATTCTAATACATGTATGACAATTTATTGTGCCACCATTCATATAAAGCATTTCAAATCAAAATGGTCAGAAACAATCTTAAATATTTGCATAAGAAATTTACAAACATTAGTAAAGATAAGCCACAGACAACAGCTTTCCAAGTTTTCAAATATATGTTCTGGTAGATATCCATGTATAAATAAAATGGACAATACCAGTAGAGATGCATACCTCATTATTACTTTATTTATAAAGAAGTGACAACACTAGAAAACACATTGATAACCAGTGCTTTGAACAGTGAAGGTGGGACATAAAAAAGTCCGATTGAACTAAACAACCTTAGGTCTTTACCAAGTTGCATATCTGCCAGGAATGCTGAAATGCAAGAGTTTACACCTGCAATATTCCCTAATGGAATACCCACATAATATCAAATATAATCTCCAACTTCCAAACCAGTAAATAAAAAAAGCCATCATTAACACTAAGTATTAGAAGACCACTGCAAGTTCTTATTGCTTTTTGAGTTAAATAATACTCTACAAATAAGCTGAAAACCACAGTCTCTACTGTATCTTGCTCATCTTCCTGCTCTTTCATTAACACTGGAAGCAATCAGTTATTATATGAGGCAGTAACAGAGGTATTAAAAAAAAATGCTATTTACGTACATGGATACCCCCACCCTCCCTGCCCACCCTCACCCCAAAACCCACAATAACCACTTAGTGCCAGTAGAGGAGCAAAACTTGATAGACAAAACCAGAAATGTGACTACAGTAAGAAGAAAACAAAGAGAGATATAGCTTTCTTAAATATTCAAAATCTGATGTCTCCCAAAATGAAGCACATCCCCATCATTTAAAAAGGGAAGTTGCCTTCTCTCTCTCTCTCTCTAATCTTCGCACATGCTGAGTAGTTCTCAAGTCCACTGAGTTCCACAGTGCAGCAGTTGATTTTGAATTCAACAATGCTTCAAAAACTACCGTAATATTCAATGCACTTTTTACTAAGGAGAACAAAAAAACAAACGCATTTTGATGTTGTTCTTGCCAGTTCAGCATTTCTGCAGCACTTCCCATTTCCCTCTTGCAGCACAGAGGTTCTACCAGTATCAGTCTTCAGAATCATCCTCAGAAGCTGTTGGAACAACACAGTATAATCAGAAGACTTCATAAAGGTCTGTGAAATTTTAAACTACAGCACTTTTAGTTTAAGATGAGTAGTGGAAATAAAGGTGATTTTATAATATCAATACCTGACTAATACCCGCCCAAATGTTGTGTAATTACATAGTTTAATTTTTAAATGCACCTCATGTCTGAAAAATGTAGCATTTTTAAATCCAAATTCCACATTACAAACTGCAGTGCCCTCCTGCTGTTCCTCCTCAAAATAAAAGAAAGAAAACTTGATTATGCCAGAGATCCGACTTTTATATAATGTTTACAGTGGCTAATTCCAACTGCAGTAAGAGGAGACTATATTCAATCCATGACAGCTCCACCCAACACAAGAGAAAGAAATTACTCCCATGGTTAACGATCACTATACTAAAATATCTAGAAAGGTTCAGTAGTCTAAACAAACAAATTTATGACTTAAGTATATATATATACACACACATATATGCTGCTTAATGCAATCAAGTCACTCCTACTTGGAAGCACCTCATCTCGCCATCCCCATTCTTTCAGCGTATGCAAGATGAACAAGTCCCCATATGCATAGGATTCTCTTGTTGAAAGGTGAATTAAAGGACAAATACATGCTTGTCAACTGTGCTAAAAACTCAGTACATACATCTACAATAGGTTTGTAAAGTGTTAGCTTGTGCATAACAGGAATTAATCTGTCCTCCTAAGCAAAATCTGTAGTCTTGAAATTATTTGCACTCAAGTAATTTGTTCTCTCTCTGAACATGAAGTGGGAAGCAACATGTCTCCTCACTTCTCCAGTGCCCCCAAAACATTTCTTAGAAGAGAGATGTAACTCAAACAGTGTCAATAATAAATTTCAACTCAGTATTCCTCACCTGCAAGTCAGATAAAGCCTAGGTCAAATATAGATTAAATTACTGTGTGAAACGCTACTTACTAAGATTAATTTCTACTATAATAGGAATACATATAACTTAGGAATAAATCCTGAATTCCCGTCCACCTTTGTTATAGAAAATATTACTTACATAATGCTCTGAATGCAGAAGTAATCATCTGCTTCTTGAACTAAACAATTCCCCCCCCCCCTTACAGCATACTCCAAACATGTCCTATGCACTGAAAAATCAATTCACATATAAAATCTGCATGTTGACAGACAAACATACACTAGAAAAAAAGATAAACCGATTACCTTTCCACTGCCTATTCATAATGCCTAGAAAAAACACTCAGATGCAGGCTACATTTACCACAGGTCAGCACACATTTTTTCATTTCATCACACTGAAGAACCATTAAGTGAAAAGTAAGCTAGTCCAAAGTTGAGAACTGTTAAAAAAACTTCATTCCAAAAGTGGATAGTGCTGATCAAGGAATACATACATCCAAACAGTAGTGAAAATGAGGGAAACAAAAAGGGCAAAAAAGTACGGTAATTTAAGCATAGTCAAATTTAACCTGAAATGTTTCTTTCCTACTAGAACTCATGAATAAGGCCACAGCCTAAAGCTCACCATCATTTCCGTAACTAGGTACTACTAGAATAAACTGTAACTAGTGAAAAATCTTGGTGTCACTGGCAGAAAACACTTCCGTGGTCTAAACCGTATGCTGTTGGGAAATCAATCATGGAGAATTAAAGTCAGCTCCCACCTGGAAAAATTCTACTGATACTGGAAAAAGCACTGGTGAAGTCAAATTTTCTGTAATTAAATCTGGTAGTATGAATCTTGGCAAAGAAGGATTGTACTCATTTAACTTTGAGTAGATCTAATGGGGAGAGAGAGGGGAGAAGAGGGGAAGCACCTACTTTCAATATCTTCCATATGTGCCTGAAGAGTTCTTGCAAGGTTAATAAACTAGAAACAAGGCAGAGAGAAAGTAGTTTAAAAGTTGCAAAGTTTATGTGCAGAAATTTGCAACAAGTTAGCAAAGAAGTTTCTTCACCTTTTCTTCACTTTTTATATCCCACAGCTTCATTCCAGATGTCCGTTATCCTAACCCATTTGCCCAACTTACAAAATCAATGCAAAATTTAATATAAAGTCCCACATATTAGACTTCAAATTGCTATTGCACAGTTATTTCAGCTTCCACACTACGTCAAATGCTTCTGGTAGCAGTCAGTGCCATCATCTTCATGTTCTAAAGTCTGTAAAACATCTATTTTGAGTCGCACACACATAAGCAATTGCCAGTTTTATGAGAACTGTTCCTAGAAATTCCAATGCAAAAAAAGTAATCCACAAGGACTCCATTAGTTGAATCCATTTCATTTATTTCATTATTTATATGGCAAAATAGAGCCCTCTGGCTGAATGAGGGTAATGAAAAAAAGCATAAATAAATTCAAGTTTATAACCATAAATAAAAAGTTTTAAATCAGGATAACTGTTAGGCAATAGTGGCAGTTAAAAGTTAAAAGAACACGGCATCACAGTGACAATCTACATCACTGCTTAAGTGATAGACCAGATGTTGACACGCAGCAAATACAAGGAAAGAATAACGTAACAGTCTCCATAGCTCAGTTGTGGTCTCAGTATCAAATACGCATGGGTGCTCTTACTGGTTTAAAATGTAGCGTCGCACAACTGTGTAATGCCCCTCTGATCAAAAACATTAAGAATATCTTATTTATGCAATACGCTCAAGCTAATAAACTGTACCAGATGCTGGCTACGGTTAGATTGTGTCTCTTACGTCTCTACACTTGTAGAGGAGGAACATGGACATTTCATTTGTGGATCACAGAAAATAAGCTATACTATTAGCTATTAGGTATGTAGAGAAAGGGGACCACTGTTCTAATACAGTAAAAGATTAGAGTACAGTCCTGCCTCTACCCCAAACACCTACTATCTGCTATGCAAACATTCAAACAAGCTTTGGACAAGCTTTATATTGTCAATTCTTTGTAAGCAATTAAAAGAAAAAAATCAGCTTTTCAGGAGCTCAGCTGATGAAGAGCACTAAATTCATTACCTAGTATCAAATTAACATGTAGAATACAGGATTTCTGAAAGAGTCACTATGCAGAAATGATTTTGTAAGATGATTTCGTACTGGTAAAAGGTGTACTTACTGCACTTCTAAGTCAAGGCATATAAGTGACAAGAATCTAGTCAAACCCAACTACTGAGAGTTGTGACTAATGCCTGAAAATCATACTACAGCTAGGCAATTTCAGAACATAATACTAAAGTACATATTTAGGGCCCATTCCAGTAGATAAGCATTGCAAGGTCCAGACCTCTGCGATGTAGACTAGCACAATGAGAAAGATTTGTCAAGCAAGATAGTCCAATATTCTAAACTGCATGTTGTATGCAGAGAAAGATAAACCTTCCAGTTTTGGATAAATACCCAATAATTATGATAACAAACACAAAGCAATCAATTACCGATAACCTTAACAAAAATAATTTTGCAACACAGTAACTGAAATAAAGTAGCACCTTCAGTTTCAAATCGAACATGGTGTTACTACACTAGACAAATCTAGACCATTTTAAGTCCAAATTTCTTAAATAAGAGTACTTCTTGGGTATCTAGCTCCTAGGTCATTCGAGACAACAATCTAGTTCCAAGCTCTCTGTATGAGCAATTCCTGCCATAAAACGAATGCGTACTTACTCTGACACGTGTGCTGGCCTCGCTTGCAGTTCCTAGCATATCAGAAAAGCGCTGTTCACATAAGTGTAACAACACTACAAGGTAGAGACCAGAGCTGATAAATTCGTAGTCTGCCTTAAAGGAGATCAAAAGAAACATTCAGAATGTCAATGATACATCTACATATGTGATTCAAGAAGCAGAAAAAGAATTAAATTTTACTGGAAGCACTACATATTTGATCTCTAAGTTGTTCCAAGGAAATTAGGGAAATGTAATACTAAAAAAAAATTTAATTACTAAAATGCTATTATACTTGTAGTTCCTCCCACTCACCCCAAATCTAATTCGTTATCCTTGAAGATAGATTTTATTTGTGGAACTCTTTCTATTTTAGTCAGTATGACTAGTTCAGAGGCAGGAATCTGAGGATCAGAGAATTATACCATTTAAAAACCAAAACCAAACCAAACCAAAACAAAAAAACACCAAAACACAAAAAACAAAACCCCACACACTTTGCTGGCTTCCTTTCAGTGCTCCACATGCTTTACAGAAAAACATAAAGGAAAAATATTATAAAACCTTTATGGTGTTATAAATATTTTAAGAAATTATTTTCACTGCAATAAAGAAAAACTCTCAAAACGCTACTGCTGAATTGATCATTTGGAGTCAGTTCTTTAGGAGTAAGTTTTAAACCTCTTACTTCTATCAAAGTACAGTGACAGTAACCAACACTTAGCAGTGCTAAAATGGAAGATGACAGCACTCTCAAGGACGACTGTTCACAATCTGGCCCAGGTGACAGGAGCTAGACTACTACAGTAATTTAGCTTACTCTAAACATTAAGAAAATCAGAGGCTGATGTTTGACCAAGTTCACACTTTCCAAAGCTGGAGTTACTTTGCTGTATTTTAACTTCTCAGGTAGGCAAATTTCGTTAGTCTTCCTACATTCACAGAATTCAACTCAGAGAATAAGGAAAACCCTCTGAATTAAGTAAGTTCAATAAATTAATGCCAGGTTTCTATTATTTATTCATTTTAAAATACTACGCAATCCAGTAGCTCTAAGACAATGCATTTTATATAAAGAAAATAATACTAATGGGCCTTTAATTCATTTTTAATTTAGAAAAGCACTTGAAGGAGCAGCAAGAAGCTCTCTTATAAAAGAGGTTGGATTTCACCACTCTAATCAAAGGAATAAAGTAAACTTTTTAATAATACGTTTAAAACAACTGTTAAAAAAACTGTTCTCGAACAAAAAAACTAAATCTAAAAGGAAAGACATGTTATGATTTAATGAATGTGAATGTAGTATTTCCACTACACCTACGTGGCACAGACACTAGACTGCAAAGATAGATGAAAGACCTGATGATCTGCAAGTAAGAAAAGGATAAGAGATATATTACATTTACTGAAAGCTCAGTAACAGGTAAGAGCAGGAGGATACAATTTGTCTGAATATTGAGGAGAAAAATCTGCTCCATGGTTTTGTTACTTTATCTGCCTAACAGTCCTTCTGAAAAGGAGAAGGATTTTCCATCTCTAAAGAGGAGTGCCCTCCCAGCACAAAATCAACACTTACCAAACTAAGCAAAATATACTAACTTGTTCATTTGCATGTGCCCTATAGAGTTCATGAATATCAAAGTCTTCCAGATTCAGATGTAACTTCTCCTTACACAGTTCACAAGTAGTTACTGCTTCCAAAGAAGAACCTGGTTGGGAAGTACAGGGGAAGGGTAACAAGTCAGTGTCAAGTTCCAACAATCTAAAATGTAAGACAATTATATAAGCATTACAAACTGTAACTAATTCTCAGCTTTATTTCACAAAGCAAGGTTAGATGAAAAGATGGCCTCTGGTATAAATGTAGTGATTATCTGCTAAATGCTACAGAACATTTATTCTCTATCAAGTTGTACGTATTTTGCCTCATGTTCACTCTGGACACCATACGCCTCTTACTGAAAGTCTGGCATAAAATTGCTGCTTGGGCTGTTTGAATTCTACAGTGTAATCCAATTATACACAAAAGTAGTAATAAATACACTAGAATAGTTTAAAGTTATAGTTAGATTAAGATTTTGTCTTAAAGTTCCAGGTTTGAAGCAAGTTGTTCCGTAAGAAACAAGATGAACAAACCAAGTTTATGGTGGATTTGTGTCATTTTTTTAGATTCACATCTACAAAGCTGCACACTTCAAACGAAGTTCCCCTACATGCTGAGGCTTCTAATACATCCCTTCTCTGATGCAGGTCCTCTGATGCTGAGCAAACAAGTAAGCAGATGCTAGCACCTTCCTTTGGTAAAAGGTATTTCACGATCTTCATGTCCTCTACCAGGCCACCTATTTTAAATCTTAGGAATACTACAGATAACTTAAGTTCATGGAATAGTTTGTAAGACAAAAACATTTCTACAGTGTGCAGTTTCTGAAGCGTATCTTAAAAAAAAAGTCTCTATGAACTTTGAAGTAAATTTTTAAGCAGTCTTAACTGCCTTGAACAGTAGCTAACATATCTTAAAAAAATAAAGAAATGTATTTAAGAACCGTTACAATAGAAAAATATTTTTTGATTTTAAAATTCCTATCACTCTGCTACATTCGGACTGGCTATAAGAGACTTAAAAATTAGAACAGCATGCACAAGGAGGGGTGGGGAACAAACTTGCCCAAACTGGTATAGTAGCTCTAAAAGCACCTTCTCATGTCTCAGACCTCTGCAACGTTATATTCTGTTTCACATCTTAGTAGGTAATCCCAAAAACGTAATTCTATGAATGACAAATTCGGTTCTTGAAAATAACTCACAGGAGAAACTGCGCACGTGTATGTGTGCACATGTGCGTGCACGCACACACCAAAAAAGCCTTGAAGTGTCACAGTGGTTGTTTTTTTTGTTTGTTTTGCTTTGTTTTTGCATTCCTACTGGTAATACTCCCAGCATAACCAGAAGTCTATCATAATCTAGTGTCTGCTTTACCTGAATTAATCTTGGACTGCAGCCATTTTTTCATGCACTCCTGGTGAACATACTGCAAACTTCCAGTGCATTTACATGGCTCTATTAAAAGGTTGTCAGAACTTGCAGAGGACATCTGACAGATTCTGCATAAGTCACCCTCTTCATCTTCAGAATCTTCTAAAAGCAGGCTGAATAGGAAGGAATATCAACAAACACTGTGACATGTTTCATGCAAGATTTTTTATAATGACAATTTCTGTCCTCAAACTGTTCTCAAACCTGTGAGGATTGAAACAAGTTTCTCTAAAGACAAAAGTGAGCCTGTAGGTGACAGTTCTGAGTTGCATCCTTCCCTGAAGAAAAGTTCCTTTTAACATCAGGGTTACAAAAAATCCTCTCATGCTAAGTCAAGTACATTTAATTATCTCAAAAGAACATACTGATTTACCTCTCTTTAATTTTCTGGAGTCTTTCTGGATCTCTTGAAGGTGGTATTTTAGACTTGTCACTTTCTTGTCCATCAGATTGATTCCAACCAGAGGGAATAATATCTACAGTTATCATAAGATTGTCAGACAGACTGCTTCCTAATGTTGGAGGCACTGCAAAGCGAAAGAGAGAACCAGGCAGAATTCCAGAACTTCTCCTACTGTGGGCTGAATCTGGTGGGAAGGCAGTAGCTGTAGGAATACCAGATACTGCAGGTGTTGGTGGTCTGTTAACAGAAGCCCTAGGAGGGCTATCTGATGCTTCAAGAGAGGTCTCCTCACCTGACTCTCTTCTTCTGAAGACATGTTGTGATCTAGCAGTTGAATCAGAGGTAGAGATCCTTGCAGACTCATCTCTTCCTTCTCTCCTTCTTCTGGAGAAGAGAGGTGTACATCTGTTCCTCAAAGATGATGATAACCAGGATCCTGTGCTCCTACTTTCAGAGTCTGGTCTGTAGCTTTCCCCATCTGAATCAGAGTTAAGATTTTGTGAAACTCCTGATAAACCCCACCTTCGTCTAAGAAAACTAAATCCCTGAGAAGCTTCAGATGTCTGAAGTCCTGGAGCTTGTGGAGTTGCAGCTCCATTAGTGCTAGACAAAGCAGAAGCTTGAACTCTTGGGACAACAGATGACTCTTCAGAACCTAATGACCTTGTATGCAGTGAGTCCTGGCTAGATCTTCGAGAGAAAAATGTAGATGACATACTAGATGCTAAACGAGACAGCAGCTGTCTGGTTGTGCGCCTCCCTTCGCTGTCAGCTGCAGCCTCATTCAAGGACCTCTGAGAAGATAAAACCCTTTCAGAACCACTTGAGGAAGGAGTTTCATCTCTAATGGCAGTATGAGAAAACGCTGGCTGCATGCTCCTCTGGGGAGATTCCATTTCATTTCTCCTTTGTCTTGAAGAATAGCTGGGTCTTGAAGAGCTTATGTTAGAGTCTCTGTTGAAAAAAGATGGCTGATGATCAGAAGGCAACTGGTGGTTCATGGATGCATTCAGCCTCAAAGCGCTTAATGAATTTTCTTTTGGTCTTGCTCCCTCCGCATACGAAGAGGCAGGCCTATCCTGAAGATCTGTTGCAGGAAAGCAGAGGAAAATAGTATGACAAGATATACTCTAATTTTTATATTCCAGAAGGGTAACTCTTTAGTGTCAATGAAAAAGTTCAGGATTTTGTGATCCTTATACAAAATTGTTTCAAATTTGGCAGGTAGATTCCAGAGCAATATTAAGTTTAAATTTGCTTCTCATAATTCTAATGTTAAACTGAAACCAAGACTGCTTTCAGTCTGGTAAATCTGTCTGGAATCTAAAACCCCTAAAATCTTCAGATTATCAAGGTATGACTCACTGTCTTATATGAATGTGAAAATAGTGAACACTAACTATCTGTCAGAAGTTATATAAGAACATTACTTAAAAAAAAAAAGGCAAACTATATACAATACTGTTTATAACTTAAAGGTTCGTTCTGCCTGCAGACTGCGAAAGATAGGTTAATTAACATGTCAGCAGTGTAGCAGACACCAAAGCACCTGAAACAAACGCATAGATAAAGTCAAGTATATTCCTCATCTGTTACAAGCTACCCTCAGCATAAGAACACCAAGAGCTGCAGTTAAAAACATTACTTATAGGTAGCATAAAATTATTGACTTTGGATAACAGAAACTGAGTAGTATCTAAATTAAATTTGAATCTTATTATAATATTTGTTTTAAACAAAGAACTAAAAAATAAAAAGAGTACCCTAAAAATACTGCAACTCCACTACTCTGGCCAAAATGGGTTAACTAAAAAATGTTTTTATAAATACATAAACAACAAAAGGAGCACTATGGAGAATCTCCACCCCTTATTGGATGCATGGGGAAACATAGTGACGAGAGATGAGGCTAAGCTGAAGTACTTAACGCCTTCTTTGCCTCAGTCTTTATTAGTAAGACTAATTTTTCTCAGGATACCTAGCCCACTGCACTGGAAGACAAAGACAGGGAGCAGAATGAAGCCCTTATAATCCTAGGGGAAATGATTAGCAACCTACTAACTCACACAAATCCATCGGGCTGGACAGGGTCCACCCAAGGGTACTAAAGGAGCTGGCAGAAGTGCTCACCCACTTCCAACAATTTATCAGCAGTCCTGGCTAACCAGGGAGGTCCCAGTTGACTGGAGGTTAGCGAATGCGACACCTATCTACACAAAGGGCAGGAAGGAGGATCCAGGGAATTAGAAGCCTGTCAGTCTGACCTCCAGGGAAGGTCACAGAGCAGATCATCCTGAGTGCCATCACATGGCACATACAGGACAACTAGGTGATCAGACCCAGTCAGCATGGGTTTATGAAAGACAGGTTCCTGCTTGACTGAATGTGATCTCCTTCTATGATAAGATGACGCCCTTAGTAGACAAGGGAAAGGCTGTGAATATTGTTTACCTGGACTTTAGCAAAGCATTTGATACTCTTTTCCACAGCATTCTCCTGGTAAAACTGGCTGCTCATGGCTTGGATGGATCTACTGTTCGCTAGGTAAAAATACGGCTGGACGCAAAGGGTTGTTGTGAATGAAGTGAAATGTGGTTGGTGGCCAGCCAGAATTGGTGTTCCCCAGGGCTCAGTACTAGGACCAGTTTTGTTTAATATTTTTATCAACGATCTTGATGAGTGGATCAAGTGCACCCTCATTAAGTTTGCAGATGACACTAAGCTGGGCAGGAGCATTCATCTGCTTGAGGTAGGAAAGCTCTGCAGAGGGATCTGGATAGACTGGATCAATGGGCCACATCCAATTGTATGGTATTCAACACAGCTAAATGCCAGGTGCTGCACTTGGGTCACAACAACCCCATGCAGCAGTATAGGCTTGTGGAAAAGTAGAGGGAAAGTTGCCCTGCAAAGGACCTGGGGGTGTTTTGTCAACAGCCAGCTGCACATGAGCCAGTAGCATGCCCGTTCTGTCCTACATCAGAAATAGTGTGGCCAGCAGGACTAGGGAAGTGATTGTCCTCTTGTACACAGCACTGGTGAGCTCACATCTTCAGTACTGTGTTCAGTTTTGGGCCCCTCACTACAAGAAAGATATTTAGTTGCTGCAATGTGTTTAGAGAATAGCAACAAAGCTGGTGAAGTAAGTAGAAAACAAGACCTCTAAGGAGCAGCCAAGGGAGCTGGGGCTGTTTGGTCTGGAGAAAGGGAAGCTGAGGGGAGACCTCACTGTTCCAATCACCTGAAAAGAGGTTGTAAGTGAGGTGGGTTTCAGTCTCTTTTCTCAAGTGACAAGTGATAGGACATGAAGAAAGAGCCTCAGGTTCCACCAGGGGAGGATTAGATTAGATATCAGGAAGAATTTCTTCACAGAGAGGGTGGTTAGCCATTGGGACAGACTGCCCAGGGAAGTGGTGGAGTTGCCATCCCCGGACGTATTTAAGAGACGTGTGGACATGGTGCTTAGGGACATGGTTTAGTGGTGGACTTGGTAGTGTTAGATGATGGCTGGACTTGATCTTATGGGTCTTTTCCAACCTAAATGATTCTATGAACTAGCTATTGCTTTTATCAAAGAAATCCAACAACTCCATTCACAGATTCAGCTACGCAACTGGCTTAAGCGGGATCAAAAGACTGATAACCATTCTGCATTACTAATCTTATCTGCTCTCTCAATTACCTTAATCACATATAGCCAATTAGATAACTATTACCACATTGTTGTCCCCTCCCCTGCTTTTTAAGTGTACATCTGCTTACCTAATGCTTCCTTATAAGCATATTTTCTGTCAATACTGCATATACACCTCAACACAGAGAATTCTACTGTAGCTGAACTATAGTTGACGTTAAGTGGAAACAGCTGACGAAGCTAGCATCAGCTAGTCTTCTTTCTCAAAGAACAGCTACACTTGGGGGAAGGGTGGTCAGCAGAAGCACGCTAACCTCATAAGAACCATAGAATCATTTAGGCTGAAAAAGACGTCCAAGATCATCCAGTCCAACCTTTAACCTCGCACTGCCAAGTCCACCATTAAATCATGTCACCAAGCTCTGAATCCAATCTTTTTTTTTTTTGAAGACCTCCAGGGATGGTGACTCAACCACTCCCCTGGGCAGCCTGTTCCAATACTTCACAACCCTTTCAGTGAAGAAATTTTTCCTGATATCCAACCTAAACCTCCCCGACGTAACTTGAGGCCATTTCCTCTTGTCTACTCAGTTGGCGCTTGGGTGAAGAGACCGATCCCCACCTCACTATAGCCTCCTTTAAGGTAATTGTATAAAGAAGGGAAACTACTTTTCATTTCCTTTAATATTTTAACTACTTAACAAGCGTTGGTAGATTAAGGTAGGAAGCAGAAGTTTTCTTTAGTTCTTCTGAGACTGAAACCTTTCATGTAATTTTTTACAGGTTCTGCACTGCAATCATACTATTTTGTTCTTGAAGCTGAGGTTTATGCACCTGGTAGACCCTAAGGAAGGAAATATCCACATAGATGCTAAGTATCTGCTATAGGGTTTTGGTGGCACAGCAGGTAACACAGTTGGGAGTTATTTTTATAGCACTTAACAGTGGCACTACTGCTAGAAAGGCAGCACAGACAGTACAAAGCAAGCCTGCCCGCCCATCTTTTTCTCCCATTAGGGTCTACCAGAGAAACTCCCAATTTTCCACTTATTTAAAGAGATGTGGAGTATGATGACAAACACATACTCTTCTGGCAAGGCATGACTGCAGGATGAAATCTGGAACTAGTTTTGATCTTTTCTGCTTATCTTCTATATCTGTAAAAAGGATGTGTTTTTTGTTTTTGTTTTTAACTTCTGCAGGTAAAATACCACTAATGCATCTGCAAAAAGGGGGTAGATGAAGACTGATGACTAGCTCCTCCCTCAGACAGCTCTAAAAGGCCACAACAACCCAAAAAGAGAGAAAGTAAACATGACAACACAGAAATTCATACTAGTCCTAGTAGTTACCGTTGAACAAACCTCTCACTTCATATAAAGTATGCCAATACAGGTGAATAAATACAATGATCTAGCAGTTCTCCCTAATAACCACTCAAAAAAAAAAAAGGAAAGAGATAGTATGATATATGTGCCTTTGTGAAAATCCTCTCTTGAGTCAAATAACTTTTTTTATTTCTGTATGGAAAAATAAAGAGATCTTAAAATGAACAAGGAGAAAGGAGGCTTCCTGAATATTCACACTGTTACAGTGGTAAACTCTGACACCATTTTCTTATGACTGAATGCATCTATACAAGCTAGACCACTTGTATATCATTTGATGTTTTAGTCAACACCTGGAAAGTGGCTAACCAACTTTATTTAAAAGGATACCTTAAAATTAAATAGATCTTTTGCCTTTGTGTTTTGAAGAAAACATTGAAAGAACATGGGAAGAAACTAACAGGCATGCAGCCTATGTGTTTACACGCTATCATTTCTACAATACATACATGTTGAAGATGAAAAGTCACTGTTCCTGTAGCTGTGATCCACCAGATTATTAATAGACAGATCTGTTCTTCTTTCTAACTCTCTTCGCTCTCTCACCAGCTCAGTTCCCAGGGAACCGAGCATCACAGACGAAGATCTAGGAATCCTACTATACCTCCAAGAGGAATCTAGAAAGAAATAAGAAAATAAATCCCATTGTTTTGTAATAATTTAAAACCATTAAAGTTGGTACTTAGGCATGCATTCTGGTTATATTGTATTAAGGGGGAGATTAACAATACCATTAAGCTGATCAAGTGGCCCCACACCAACAAAAAGCTAAGAATAAAACACTACTCTGCTGATGCTGGCAACTCATTTAATCTTGCAGTTGGTTATGAAAGCTAAACCAGGAAAAAAAGTAGTAATACTTCTGTGAAGTCAGACCCATTAACACTCATACAGCACAGAAGAGGGAAACAGAAGTAGGATCTTGCCTTCCAGTGATAGCTAATTACTAGATAAGCTTCACAGTTAGACAAAAGAGCAGCCTGAGACTTAATAAATGCTGCCATTCCAATGACACTTCTTACATGCTCCTAAGATTGATTTTCCAGAAAGATATCTGAAGCTTAGGAGCATCTTAAACACAGCTTTTAAGACAGTGACAAATACTGCTCCTGCTCGTGTTACCGAGAAGAGAACAGCTCAATTTAAAAAGAGATCTTGTTTTCCCACTAACAGCTCCAACAACTAGATTGGTAACTGTACATACTTCAGCTGTGAACAAAACTCGTTCCAAAAAAAGTATTCTTCAATAGCTCTGAAAAATCCACCTTGAATTTATTATACTGTTAGATTTTAAATACAAATTTAGGCATTCATTGGTCAACAGGGTGATGACCAATCCAGAAGTGGAAGGAGATGTCCTAGACCATAAGAAGAAATGTTAATGGCAGTCATTTTATTTACAAAGAGTAAGAAAACATCTACAGTACAGGGTTTTGAGCAAGAATTTATTAACTTTTATTTGGATGGCCATGTGATTCCATAAGCGGATATACAAATAAAATTCAGAACACCACATTAACAGCATTCTCAGTACTTCGGATACTGCTGTCAATGTGAAAATACTCTATTAACCATCAGTTTTTAATATTTAAGAATAATAAAAGCATAATATTTCAAAGCAAGTCTTTTAGAACTTGGTAAAACCTGATCTTACTGCTCTAGAACAATTTTCACGTAGCTCAGCTCTAGTGATCAACTTCTTACCTGAAAAGGCAGTCAGGCCGTTACCTCTCACGGAGGAGGTAGATGTACAAGACAGCTTAGGTCTCTTTGAATCACTATCCCGCTGCTGGTTATGCAGTCTTGAATATGCTCCCTGAGTTCTCTCAGACTCACCATAACACCCAGATGTAAAATGAGAGGAGGAAGATGTAGACTGAAATAACATTAAAAAAAAAGATTACGATACAGTATTTCAGGTGTACTTTCCATAGCCTACAATACTGAAAAAGTGTACATAACATAAGACTCACAAAACTAGTAAAGAATAACTTTAAAACGCGAAGTCTTCTTATTTAAAAATAGTATAGAATTTATGCTTGTGTTCTCGACAGTACTCTCAGGTTTACTCAAGGCAGTTCCACCAACAAAAGTTGGTTTGTATTACAATCAGCACTGTTTTTCTTCTTTACATGGACGTCACTTATAGAGGAAAAAGATATTCCTGACTCATAAGATGTCATAAATATGTTCAAATATAGGTTTACAGATCTCAAAGTAAACATAATTTTGTAGTGCAGAAATGGCTCTAACTGGTTAAATTTTATTATTTAGTAGTTTAACAAACCCTGCTCATCTTTTACCAACCTAAAATATACTTAGCTAGGAGGTAGCTCTAGCTTCTAGTAAGCTGTTTAGACCAGACATATTGGTTACGTTAAGCTAATGTGCAACTGAAACAGTTTAAAGAGTAAGTACAAAACAATTTTTGAAGTATATAGCACTGCTAGTACTGAGAAAAAAAGAAAAACATGAAAATAGATTAACCTGTAAAGTTATTAGTCTGGTTACTTGCAGCCAAGTATTTGATTTTTTGATACCAAATACTTGAGCTTGATCAAGCTTTGTCCTTCTCCCAGACAGCATCTGAAACCAAGCTTCTTTATTGACCAAATAAATTACAGTAGACTGTTTACTTGTGTTTTATTGGATTTTTTTTTACTAAGCTTATGCAACTCATTTTCACTTTTTGAAACCAGGAAGTACCCAACTATTTCTCTTTCCCCCATCACAAAAGACAGAGGGTCAGACACAGAAACTAACATCATAAACCAAGTATAAAAACAGGTTAATTTCCCTCAAATGATCTGTTTCACATAATTTATCTTTTAATCACTTGCTATTTGACAAGTGGAAGTTCAAGAGTCTTCTGCAGTGTTCACTTGCATTAGAACATAATTTAAGAGAAAAAATTATCTTAAAAGGAAAAAAATGTCTTATTTTGAAAACCCTGCAACACCAGCTTAACTAGATACGTGAGCCAATTACAACCAGAGGCTCCAACTATAACTATATCTAAAGCCATTTACTATGATTACTCCTGAAGGCCAGAATCCCCACACCGTTTTCCACCCCCTTAACTTTTCAGAAAGTGCTTTTGCCTTTTAAGTCACAGTAAGAAAACAAACACCTATTTAAGGTGTAAGCACCCTCAAGAACCCAAACGCCCCCTCAGTTTTAAAGTGAGCACTATCTTCTCCCCACAAGCATCTCTGTAATTCTCTGCTTGTCCCATCTTAAAGTGGGAAGTGGTCAGGCAGTTGGACTAGATGATCTCAATAGTTCAGTTGGAAGGGACCTTCAATTCCATTTTTTTGGTATTTCTACTGCAATTGAAAGTGTTTTATTTTGATTCTACAGTGCATAAGCACTTCGAAGAGGCACACTATTTTATTTTTGTATTTGTTAAGGTACATTCTACGATTCTATTCTATGATTTGGGAGCCCAGTTAAGACAAGCTGTTTAGGCCTGAGCCTTGGATCTCAGTCCAGCGAGAGTTCAGCCTCCATGTTCTTTCACATTATGCTGTAAGCGGCACGTAAGTAACTCTTATGTTACATGTAAGTAACTCTAAAGCTAAGTTTTCTAAAGCAGATCTCCGAAACTATGAACTTTGTCTCAAGTCACAAAGCTGGTAAGGTCCGAAAAACTCACCACACCCTAGAAACACCCAACAGAACAAGTTGAGTATAAACAATATTAATTTTGTCATTTGTAGAACTACAACATGTACGAAATTCTAATCAGATCCCCTTTTTTCTTTTTAAATGGACACTTGTACAACCACTCTCACTACAAATTTATTTCTCAACTAGTAGTAAAATTAATACACATTACTATTTTCATCCTCTGAACAACTTCTTAACACTGCCATCTTCTTATTTTCCCTCCATTTTGACTTGATAAAATCTACTTATCTACAAACATTACAGTGAGCTCCTGCCGGCAGTTTTTCAGATTGTGAAGGCTACAGTAATAATTTCTTAAGAAAATAAGGTTTTAAAAAATTAAAAATTCTTACCAGTCTGTTTCTGCTTCCCAAAAATCTTCCAGACCGTGGATGATCAAGTGTCCCTGAGTAGCGAGTTGGAGAGGACGCTGTAAGCTTCCACGGAGTTTCATGGGACTCTCTTTCTCCGATTCCCCAGTCTCTACTAGAACTATTCAATACATCGGATTCCTGAAGAACAACATGCTTATCATATGCATCTTGTAACTCAAAATGAAATCAGTATCTGGTCTGAATATTGAAAATACAGGAAAATGGAGGGTACTAACAAATCTGGAAACCTTTCATGAAAAACCTCAAGGGTTACCCAAGAAGAAATGAAGTAGGCTTAAAAGACAACTACCAGCAAAGGAAAGATCTTTTTTTTCCTAGTAATTATCTCCTTTATCTGTCATCTCATTTGATTGTGGACAATACAAAGTTGAAGTCTAGGGTTTTTGGGGTGTTACCCCAACTTAGAAACTCCAGCAACAGGGCAGAGTTAAGGACCTCAGCTTTCAAGATGATGAGTTACCATCATCTTCCATTTAAGAAAGCCATCTGTCTTGTCCTGGTCTTCCGTTTCAATACAGCAAAGAATGGGTGCAAGCGGAAAGGGACACCATGTTTCGAGCACACTAATAGATTAATTTATTTTTTAAAATAAGGAGTATGATCTGTCCTACTAAAATAGATGAAACAATAGATGTAAATTATGCAGTCAAGTTATTCCTAAAAAAAACAAAAAAAACCACAATGCTACTGCCTATGGCAGATGGGGTGAACTAGATAATCTTTAAAGATCTCTTCCAACCCAAACCATTCTAGAATTCTCTGAAATTACACAGTATCTTCCGAGTCTTAAACACTTCCCTTCTACCACTGCTTAAGTTTTTTATTTCTCAGCAGTCTATTCTGATAGCCCATCACTGTGCTATTGTTGTAGAAGGCTTGCAAATTAGTAATTACTAATTCTAATCGCATTTCATGCAAGCAGCAAAAAAACCCTGCATTTTTCCACTAAAAAGAAAATTGAAACTTTTGTGTCTCTTAAGTTCCTTATAAATCGCTAAAACTGAAGACCCATAAAACAGTAAACAGCACTGGCTAAAAAATACTTTGGACTTAAGAAATAAGGTAAGTAGTTTTAGCAGTTGACTTCAGGCACAGCGCAAAGATATCAAACTCACAGTTTGATATGCACAGCAAACTAAGACCAGCAAAACAGTCCTGCAAATAAACGTTATTTGCTGCATAAGCTCACGACAAAGTGCTCAAATTTTTTGAGGTCTGATATCTGCAGGGGAACGACTATAACTGTTCTTTTTGCATTTTCTCTTCAAAGATAGATACTCAAGAGCTGTAATCTTTACCTTGGCTACACAGGCCAATTTCCAATAATAAAACTAGGACCTGTTTAAAATACAAATCCGTTTACCTTTAAGAGAACCCAAGGGATGAGGGTTTCTACTAGTTTCACTGAGTTTCAATGAACACACAATAATTAAGGAAATACATCGTAATTTAATTTGTTCCACAAAACACCCGTTAAAATTAGTAAAAATCATAGAAACAGCAGAAATCCAAATGTTTTATTATAGCTAAGCAGTTTCTAAGTGATTATTTATACATGCTCTTTTTATGACCTAGTAATGCTACGCCTACAGTAGTCTGACACCACTTCTTAAAAGCTGCAGTACTAGGATTCAAAAAAATATTAATGCTCATCATTCTCATGTGCAAAATTAAACCTGAAGATAAACTATCAAACAGTAAGTTTTCTAGTATTTCAAAGTCTCAATAGGAGTCATCAACTTTCTAAATTGTTTCAAATATGGACAATTTGCCTATGGGCACAAGACTACACAAAAGTAAAGCTCTCAAAATGTTCACATTGTGAGCCATACCAGCAGAGTTAACTGATATTGCAACACTTGACTTTTTTTTTTTTTCCTTCCAGCTGCTAGATTTTGAAGACCTCAGCATTTCAACTTATTTTAACTGTCTATATCTGCAGATCTTAATGTCTGAATTGCCACAGTGAAGACCTTAATCCATGAGTAACACACACACTAGCACAGCACTGAAAGTCTGTTCATGGAACTACACCATCTACCACTCCAATGCTGACACAGATTTCAGTAGCTGTGGCATTTCTGCACTGCATTCATTTCTTTGCAATATGTCCCAAGGTCAAAGTTGAAAGAAAAAAAGCAACATATTGGGTGGGTATCAAAAAAGTGGCTTTAAGAGAAAGCAGATGATGAAAGCATGATGTCAGGAAAGCTGAACCTAACTGCTATATCTGAAACTAAAACCAATCTCAGTTTGCTTTCTTCCTTCAGTTCAGCTTGACTACTTAACAGTCCATGTCAGAACTTAACAATTAAAGCATTAGA
>VXAL01011434.1:39787-75498 GCA_013399475.1 Chauna torquata | reverse complement strand
TTGAAGCGGTGGCGCTGCGCGAAACGAGGGCGGTCTGACAACCCTCCTGTGAAGGGCAGAAGGCCCAGCAGGCGCTGTCTGGAGCGGCATCCGCGCTCGGTGTCGGTGTCAGTTCTCTCGCCGCGCCACCGCCTCTTCCCGGCGCTTTGTGAATAAATCCAGGCCGCCTCGTGAGCAGCCCCCCGCAGCCTGCATTCGGCTTCGGCGCCCTGGGGGACACGGGCCTCGAACGCGACAGACTGGGGCGGGCATCCCGACTGGAGGGGGCGATGTGGCGTCGCTTAGGAGCGAGGCGGTAACCTCACCGACACCAGCAGACGCCGGGCCTTCCTTCGCAGAACCCCGGCCGGTCCTAAACGGGCGGCGCCTTCCAGCCGCGGGGCGCCCTGCAGGCCGCGGCACGGCCCTCGCGCTCCCGGAGCCGGGCTCTGCGGCAGGCGGGGTCGCCTGTGCGGCTTTGCCGTGTCGCTGCTGCGGAGCCCGGGCCTCAGCGCTTCACTGGCCGACGCCGTCGGTCTCCAGCCTGCAGCGGGGCTTCCGTGAATGCCGGCCTTGCCGTGGCTGCCCTGGATCGCATAGTTGTGAGTCAGATAAAGGGGTGTGAAACAGCAGCAGGCTGGCCAGTCTGGGGGTGGGGGGGGAACAGGAAACAAAACCAGCCGCCCTGGCACAGGGATACGTCACATAGAAATCCAGTGTGTGCATGCCTAATAGCTCTGACAGATCTGGGACACACGTGTAAGACCAGCCAGGCTGGTTAGAAACTAGCCATGTGGCATCTCTAAACGGTAGGGACAGTCCTATGTTTAGCAACTACCTTGATTCTATTTGCCGTTCAGGCTTTTAAATGTTTTTCCATATGTTTGGGTTGTGACTGCTTTTGTTCACTGATTCTCTTCCATAGGCAAATGTTGGGCAAGTACTAGTGAACTGGAGACAGAGGACAAAGGGCTGGGAAGAGCTGTAGAGAGAGAGAGAATCAGTTGGACAAAAACTCCTGGGAGAGAAAGGTTGCTCTGTTTTGTGGTTTTTTGTTTGTTTGTTTGTTTTTGCTTTTGCTGATGGACCTGTAGCCTTTTACCAGCATGCCCAAATAAATGCTTATTGGGTTTGGAAAAATCTCATATAGAAGCCAGAAGCAGGCTGCTACTCCTGCCAATATAATTTATTTGGCATATCTCCATGTCTCCAGGGAAAGAGGACAGCTGGGAATGGACTTCATGAATCTTTCTAGCAGTAGTGGACACCCTTTTTCCTGGTTAGCAAACAAAAACACTTCTACAAAGTGTTAAACCTACAGGACATTTGATCCTTAAAGGAGGGATTCTGCCTTTTAGTCATGCACAAATCACTTGTAATTCACAGATCAAGTAAAATGGTCATGTGAATGTAGAGGACAATGTAAAACCCCCCTGCAGCCAGAACAGATCATGGCCACCACTAAGCAACTCCATTATGCTCTTCTTTTTGTAGGCAATGCAAAACTTCAGAGCTCTTCAACCCAGTCTCACTATCATCAGAAAGGATTTACTGGGGTGCTAAGAAAGATGTTATACCATTCGCTACATTAGCTTTGCCCGATGCAACGCACAATCTGTATTACTTGAGGGGTGATGCCATAGCCTTTTATTAGCAATCTATGAGCCATTTGTTGGCCATACTCTTGTTAAAACTTTTTTCCTCTTCTTAGAATAAAAAAAAAAAAATTACACAATTACCTGAACTCATAGGGTTGTATTTTTGTAAAGCTGCATAATGAATCAAAGACCTTCCTGTAATATTGCTGCACTGCACAAGTAAATAAGTTTAATTATAAATATATAATCTTGGGAAAGGTTAAGATGTAGTGATCAATATCACCACATTGCACAAAGACTTTGTTACATTGTGGGTCATTACTGAAATGGGACCATCTCAAGAGCCTGGAATACAGACTGGGGTTTGTCTTAAGGAAAATGTCAAAAACATGGGGTGTTAGTGACTGGAGTCACAACAACCTGTGTAATAATGTCCTTGTAAATGACAAAGTAGCAGGTTTAGAGTACTTCTGTTTCATCATATTCTTTAACTGTATTATACATATGCAAATGGAGAGATTCAAGTCAGACAATTACCGGTTGCTATCCCTAACTGTCCATTCTTGCATCCTCTCACAAAGCTGTTTTCCCACAAATGCTGAACTTTTCGTAGAGGTGGTACTTAACTGCAGTAGATCATAGCCTGAAATTTTAAGATGATCTGAAGTTGGAGTTGTCTAGTTGGTCCGGTTTTAATCTACTCACGTTAGTGAATCCCTATTAAGTAAAACCTACTTCTGCTACTCACCTGGAAATAGACCGTTTCCAAAGCATTTTCACAACATTTCTGACCAGTGAGAATTTTATTAGAGAGCACTAACCTCTTTAATTTTTATGCAGTTTAGATTGCATCTTGAATATTCATTTGTTATGAAGGACTTCGGGCAAAATCCTAAGAATTCTGACCCTCTACTTTCAGTGAGAAATGACAGCAACAAGGTCCTAAATCAAGAAGACTTTTTAGATGTGGCATGTCTTCACACAGATGGTCCCAACTATTACAGTAACAATTCAAGTTTGTAAAGCTGGGCACAGGTGGGAGGAAGACCTCCACGGGCAGCAGGCGTTTTGTCCTAGAAAAAGGGGAAAAAAATGCATCCTTGAGTCAGTCCATTCAACACTTACTATGAAATGCAGTTTTTGGAATACACTGTCTGCTATGCATGTGAAGCACAGAAAGAGACTGCAGAAAAGGAATAGGGTGAAGAATTTGGAGACAGACAAAACCAATGAAGTCTTAAATCATCCTTTTACTGTGTTTTTTTTTCTGCACGGAATACTTGCATTAGGTTATAAGTGGATTTGTTCCCTTTGTTCTATCGGCTAAAACAAGTACTATAGAAATAGTCCCTACAGACAGACTCCATACAGATTCCAAGAGCTATCTTCAGTTAGCTTGAGCCTTGTCTTTTCTTCTTTGTGTTGGACTTTACCAGCAGGCTGTCATGTGCACTGTAGTTATTGAGCATGATGCTAAATGCTCCCTGGCTTCCAGCCTGCCAGGAGTTGTGGGGTTGTCATGGTTCACTTGCTGAACCATAGGGCTGCACGGTTTAAGTACAAAATATGTTACAGAGGAAGGAAAACTGGGATGCAAGAAAAAGCAGAGTGCATGTTAGACTGTCTACCGTCAACACTGCACAGAAAAGACTTCTGAAAGTGGACAGTGAACTGGAAAGTTGTCCTCAGGGGCCAGATCCAAATCACAGCCCACAGCTTAAGCAAACCTTGTAAGGATGGTGACTGTCCAGGCTCATTCTAACAATCCAAACTGCAGCATACACAGTGGTGATATGAAAAAAAAAAAAAAAAAGAATTTACTAATTTATTGCAGAGACAAAAGAATTCAGAACTGATATAGCCTTAAAGGGACTACTGTAATACTGCCAGTGAGAAACATCACATAATTCTAATATAAATAAATAGTTTATCAGAAACCATCTGCCTAGCCTTCGCAGTGCAGGCGTTTTGAACATAGTCATTTTTGTAAGGCAAGTTCACATTCACTGCTTTTAAGCTTTTTGTTATGGAAAACTGGTTTAAATAAAAACTAGTTTTGGTATGGGAAGCTGTGAAACTAGAAGACTTTTTAACTTTATCAGAATCAAACTGAAATAATTTTGGCCCAGTTTTTGTGAGATAAAATACTGCAGAGCACACTCGTGTTAGAAGTGTTTTCTTCTTGTTCCTCTGCCTTACAAATCTATGCTTCCTCTGTGGTATCTAGAAAAAAAAATTATTTAGTGTTCCTGATAGTTAATCTGTTTTTTTAAGCATAAAAATATTTACTTCATTCTGCTACCAATGTATTTTAATGAGGAAGGTTTTATCTGCCTTTTGAATTACATCTGTTCTTGCTTTGAAAGTGTGTACCAAAGAGGGCAATTAAAGGATATTAGAACATGAAATTTGTCAGGTAATAATACTTTGGGTAGATGGACCAAGTGTGCCTGTATCTTGCTCTAAAATTTCAGTTTTAGATTACAGATATATTTTGCAGAGATTCTTCTAATTTCAGTCTAAAAGAATGCCTCTTAGAAATTACAGAAATATTTTAGATTTGTTAGAAAATATTTTGGATTTGTTTTATAAAGATCGTTATTTTTTCATTTTGTTTTTGTTTGTTAATTTTTGCCATAGTTACTAATTCTGGATTTTTAATGTTTTAGAAAATGTGAATGTTTTAGAAATCTTGGTTTAAAGTCTACTTCCTTCAACTGCATGCTCCAAGCCAGGAGGAAGTCTAAAGCTTTATGAGGCACAGAATTCAACTTCTAGTAATGTTTTATTCACTAAAGAGCTCTTACAGCTGATTCGAACTCAAAACATTGACCAAAATGTTTCCACTAGTTTGCCTTCTCTGTATACCTGTATTCTCTTTCATTAATTTCTATGGAGCAACTAGTCTTCTGTCTAAAGACAAGGCAAATATAATGCAGAGATACATAAACTTAAAACAAAAAAAATCATTCAGAACTAACATATTCTTCAGTACAGGAAACACAACTACATTTTTCACTTCGTATAGCTGTTATTACATACTATAAAAGAAAACATTTTATGCAGACCCACACCTGGTATACAAATATCCTATTAGATAGGAAGAATTCTTCACCTGAAGCCACACATATGGATTGGTTCACATTTGTTTTTTAATATATGAGGCTAATAGTGGAAAGTCATGTAATGTTTCAGAGAAAATAGAAAATATCAGTATTCCCATTAATCTTCCTATCCAGGATGATGTCGTCAGTTAGGGATAGTGCTTGCAGATTTGAGAGAATACCTGCTATCTGCAGGTGGAGAAAAACCCAGGTAGCAGTTAATTTCTGTTACTTAGCCCAGGCTAGAATAGCAGAAATTACGCCTTTGAAGATGAAAATGTCTTTCCTTATTGTCATTTAGGATGAAATTTTTGCTACTGAAAACTTAAGAAAACTTGGATAGGCTTCAGATATCCTCCTACGTGCCTAAGTTATAAGAATCAAGTAATTGCACAAAAGCAATACGCATATATGCGTAAACATATGGATCCAAAAAAGTTTTTGAACTAGCATAACAGCAATGTAAGATTTCACCAAAATTTATGTGAGCTCTGTTGCTGAGGATAGTATGCAAGTAGGGCAGGTAGTACAAGATGCTTTACTGCTGTGTTGATGAGAATGGACGGGAATCCAAGAAAGAGATAATTATTGTTATTGTGTTATGGTGACTAATTTAGTATTAAAGCAGAGAAGGAAGTGGGAGGAGCAAAGCATCAGGAATTATTAGTTGCATGTGCACACTAGGGGATGATTGTGCTTTTCCTGTAATTGAAATACAGGCAGTAGAGCGCCCTCGCTCCACACCTTCCCCTTGTATTGGCCCCCCTGCCCTGATTTATTTGTTTGTTTTCCTTCATTTATATGATGTCCATCATTTTTCTGGGAAGGAACAAATGACTATGATTAAAACAGAAGACATTTTCAACTCCTGGTGAAACTGCACCTCTCTGTTGCCCTTGCTATATAGATGAACACGTTAAAATCGTTTTCTTGAGGTTCAACCAAGTAAAGTCAAAACTAACAAACGTGTTTTGCTGTGCATTTAAGAAAATAAGACCAAAGTAAATATCTTCTTGTGCCTAACCAAATGAGGAAATAAATATCAAGAAGATTTGATGTAATAAATCCAGCGCAGGATTAGGAACATATTTGTGGCTTCTACTGTTTTATGTATCAGAAGTGTATCTCACCTGCGGAAAAGCTGCGTAGCTACTCCTTGGCTGCCTTTCTCCTGCTTTATGATGTAGGTATGGTAAATGAAGGTAATGTCATTCTTTAAAGATATATACTTATTGAATTAAAACTAGTAAGTATGCACATAAGTACAACAAAGGCCTAGTTAGAATTTACTTGATAACAAGTGATTGGCACTAAAAGACAAGACATATTTTCTTCTGTGTCCATTTTATATGAGCTTAAGATAAAAAAATTAAGGGTAAAAGAAAAGGAAAAAATGTATGTGGTGACACACACCTTCAGTCTTCATTTTTGTGACGATTGATTATTTTATTGCACAGGTACAGACTGATGCTACAAGATTTCTTTCTCAGGTGCTGCTAAAAGTCAAGCAAGAATGTAACTGTTTTTAATGCTTCATGTCTTCTTCTGAGAACGTGCTATAGGCAAGTTACTAAAGCAGGCTTCCGGTTCATCTGATTTGAATGAACTCAGAGGAATCCCAGACAGCACACAGTGCTTCTTGTTGCAGACTCAAGTGCCGCATGCGGTCCCAGTAATCAGGTCCAGCCTTTCCTTATGCACTCTCTTGCTCTTTGTGTGCTGAATCACACTAGGTTGTTCTGACCTCCATGTAAATGTTCTCATTTATTTTTATGTCTCCCAATGGAACAGGCAGTCCATAGCATACAGCTGTTACAAGCTGACTTTCAGGATCTGTTTTTTTGCCAGTACTCTATGTGAAGTAAATATCATTTGCTTGTATTTGGCAGCAGCAAAAAATGGTTTCATGCTAGATAATCCTAAAGTAGTTTTATACTTCATAATACATCTGTTTTCTGCACTCATTGCTCTTTGGGGAGGTGCTCAGCTTTGCTGTTCCTTTCTACAACCCACACTCTCCCTCATCAGAGCCCAAAGCTGCGGGCTGTTGCAAGGCTATTAAAAGAAATGTCAGGGAGAGGGTTTATTTTGGAAGGGACATTTATAAATAAGCAACATGAGTGTGAATAATTACGGTGGCTAATGAATGGCAAACACTAGGGGGCAGCATACGTGTGCAATTCCATTCCGCGTTGCCTGTCATGACTGGTAAAGCCCAGTATGCTCTGCATGTGAGCAGAGCTGTTCTTTCGTTTGTTTCTAAAAATAAGTATTACTGAAATAAAAATGCAGTGTGTCCTAGCCCTGGTACAATTAGGCATACCGTGCTGCAGTGCTGACCTGATAGTTTTGAACAGAAGCAGCATCCAGCACATGTTCCCACATGCGTACTGCAATAATGGACTTAGTCCCACAGTCTATCACAGCCCATCATGGGCACTGACTTCTAAGTAAGGACCTGGCCTTACAAAAAAGAGGCTCTGCTAGTCTCTATTAGCATCATCTCTGGATCTAATGTTACACAAGGATAGTTAGATAGCTGTGCTCCACCACTGGCAAGTTTTTGATCCTTTCAATTTAAATGGAGTTCCAAGGACAGAAATGCAGGAGCTGGCTCTACATCCTTGGGTTAGTCCTGAAGTAGTCTGACAGTTGGACTTGATCTTTGTAGGTCTCTTCCAACTGAAACTCCTCTCCTTTCCTCTTCTCTCCTCTCATCCCTTTATCTTAATGGTGTTCCAGCCATACTGTTCTTAATAGTTCATTGCTCTTTTCATCTCATGTGTGAAAGAAGTAGAGGTGGTTATTGTCTCCATCTTTACCTAAAAATCAGCTTATGAAGTAAAAAAGTTATCCTGCTGATCTTGCAGTTCTTCCAGCATTACCCCAATGCAGAGTACACGCACAAGGAATTTCTACACTAATTCCAGTAGATAAGCACTTGTAAGTACTGCAGAGTCATAGTTCCAATGTTACTGTCCCATTATGCTCTACACCTTTGCTTTGAGAGAGAGCAAATTCCGTGTGAGCGTGGATGATGGGAAGGAATTCTGACAAATTATGGTATTAGGTTGCTAATAGAATGTAGTCAATTACTTTTTTTATAATATGCTAAGCACAAATCTTCAAGGACATATACAAGACTAAATAATTCACCAAATAATTTTCTTATTGATTTAATGTAAATAAAACGTGTTAGCTGTCAACTGCCAGTGTAATGTAACTCTGCATATATTCCCACCCCATTTGAAAGAAATGGAATATAGCTTTGCAACTTATTCCAGAGATCATGTGGAGTGTCACAAATAGAATGGGAAATTCCTTCTGAACTAACAAGTACAACAGAATAACAGGGAGAAAAGATTACCCCAAACTTAGCTGGAATCAATTTATTTTAAGACTCTGTAACTTACAACAAAAAATTTAAAACTCATCTTGAAATCAGTGGGTTGCTAGTATTATTTAGTAAGTGGGTCACTGTGTTCTACAGTCATTGCATTTTCTGGATGATTTTTTAAAGTAGTTCCAGCTTGTGCTCTGTACATGCTCATCCCTCCAACTATAAATACATGATACCACAAAGGCCACCAGGGAGGACTTTGGGCAGAAAGAAAAGGCCACAACCTTCTTGTCAAGAGTAAACAATTAAAACATTCTTGGTAAGCACTGTTACAAACATCAACGTCTCAAGTTTTGAAAAAGAATAAAGTGTATCTTGTCATTTAAGTAGTAGAAGACTTCAAACTTTGAATGTGGCTGTCAAGTCGATTCCCAGGAGTCTGACAATAGGAAAGTTTCAGGTGAGATTGTGGAAGACGCCTTTTGCTAGTGGTACCTCCTCAACAAGGAGGAAATTAATTTCATGGTGCTTCCCAGGGAGAGCACCTGGGTGGGCTGCTGCTGGAAACAAGGCAGTCATGGAATCATAGTGTTGTGGTTTAGCCCCGGCAGGCGGCTCAGCACCACACAGCCGCTTGCTCACGCTCCCCAGGTAAGATGGGGGAGAGAATCAGAAAGGTAAAAGTGTGAGAACTCATGGGTTGAGATGAAGACAGTTTACCAGGTAAAGCAAAAACCATGCACCAAAGCAAAGCAAAACCAGGAATTCATTCACTACTTCCCACGGGCAGGCAGGTGTTCAGCCACTTCCAGGAAAGCAGGGCTCATCACGCGTAACGGTTTCTTGGGAAGACAAACGCCATCACTCTGAGCGTCCCCCGCTTCCTCCTTCTTTACCCCAGCTTTTTTTGCTGAGCATGATGTCACATGGTGTAGAATATCTCTTTGGTCAGTCTGGGTCACCTGCCCTGGCTGTGTCCCCTCCCAGCTTCCCGTGCACCCCCAGCCTCCTGGCTGACAGGGCAGCACAAGAAGCAAAAAAGTCCTTGGCTCTGTGTAAACACTGCTCTGCAACTACCAAAAACATCACCACTGTTTTCATCAAAAATCCAAAACACAGCACTGTGTGAGCCTCCATGAAGAAAATTAACTCCGTCCCAGCCAAAACCATGACACACAGAATGGCTCGAGTTGGAAGGAATCTTCAAGACCGCCTAGTTCCAACCCCCCTGCCATGGGCAGGGATGCCACCCACTAGATCAGGCTGCCCAGGGCCACATCCAACCTGGCCTTGAGCACCTCCAGGGATGGGGCATCCACAACTTCCCTGGGCAACCCGTGCCAGTGCCTCACCACCCTCCGACTAAAGAACTTCCTCCTGACATCTGATCTAAATCTCCCCTCTTTCAGTTTAAAACCATTCCCCCTTGTGCTATCACTATCTGCCCGTGCAAAGAGTCCCTCTCCATCTTTTTTATAAGCCCCCTTCAAGTACTGAAAGGCTGCAATGAGGTCTCTCCAGAGTCTTGTCTTCTCCAGGCTGAACAACCTCAACTCTCTCAGCCTTTATGGAGAGGTGCTCCAGCTCTCTGATCATCTTCATGGCCCTCCCCTCTGGACCTGCTCCAACAGGTCCACGTCCTTCTTGTGCTGGGGGACCCAGATCTGGATGCAGGACTCCAAGTGGGACCTCGCAAGGTCAGTCGGCTGGATATGCTCTTTTTCTGGTCCACTATAGCCAGATTTGTGTGTTTATGCACATTCTCTGTGTGTCCCATAAATAGGAAAGGTGTCAGACTAAATCTCTGGCGATTACCAAGTTGTTCCTTTCCTGCAGCGTGAGTTTGCTAGTTGTACTGGCAAGATGGCTCTCCACCAGCCTGAGGAGAGGTCTCTTAATGAGACCAGGCAGATACTTGACAGAGAAGACAGACATGTAGCAGTAAAATATCTCTGCTGTTTTCACTATGTCTGAGATTATGTGGGTGTTGGAGATTTCAGTATAGCAAGCTGAAAACTTTTTCTTCATTTAAGAAAACAAACACAATATCAAAGGCTTCCATTTAGATGTTTTGTACATTTTTTGGTTTTGTAATTAGTAAATTGTTTTTATCCAATCTCTATTGTCTGAATAACTAATATATAACATAACATTCATAAAATAAAATAATTAGATTTTATTAATTACATTATTAATAATATTCTTAATATACTCATTTAGCACTTCTTAATCTTTTCATTACTGGAGCTTAAGACTACTAAGAAAGCTATTGCTTCCTAAAGTAGTCAGGGGAGGGCTTGACTACAAGATGTGAAAATAAGAAATTATCACAGCACAAAGTATCTGCTTGTTGCGTAGATGGGAACTACAATAGTGAAACAATCGCATTTTTTTGAAACACTATTCAAATTATTCTTTTTGTTAACATAAAAACCATTAGTGTTTTGACTGTCATTTAGCTGTACTTTGCAGAAAATCATAGAAAGAGAATGCATATCAGACTTAGAATTTTCATTTCTCATTAAAGGTTTAAAGAATAATAGTGATAATAAATCTAAAAATACAACCAGTACCATTTTACTCTTAAAACAATAAGAGAATGGGAGAAAATGCTTTTACAATAGGAGCAGCTCTTACACACTGAATAGCAACTGGTAGGGGCCTATTTAGAAGACTCTTTTGTGTATGCTATGCTGAACGAAATGTGGAATTTAAGCTGTTGTTAAATGCAGATAAAGGTCAGAGATCACGATCTCCAGAAACCATTGTTTGCAATATTTCTAACTATTTATGCACAGGAGGAATGTGCAGTGCAAAAAAAGTAGAGGAATCACTGCAAAATAAGGTTTTCTTGGCAACCATGAGGAATTTACTGCTGTCAACAAAGACCAGCATACAAATGTGTTTGAAATTCAGACAGAGACAACTTTTGGAAAAGAACTGCAGAATGGCGTTTGTCTTGCATCAGCTGTCTGCTAGGGAAAGGGTGTAATCATCTGTCATTTTTACAGGAAGTTCCTCCTTCATTGCTGGAGCTCTTTCTTATGAGTTCATACTTAGAATTTTTAAACTTCATTTTTAGTTATAACCATTAACAGATGTAAATAATATTACAGAAAACATGGTTCATACATATTGACAGACCTGTCCCATTTACTTTTATTGTAAAATGTATGTCTTCCTAAAACATTCCTACCCACATTGGCGTGGAAATGGAATAGCACTTACCACAGAATAGTTATTATCTTAACTATTACAAAAAAGAACATATGTACTGTGTTTTCCACATTTTTATTTTAGTTTTCATATATTCCCCAGTGAATCACAGAAATATGTTTTAGTTTTGACCTGTGCAACTACTGACATCCTTCTATCCTCTTCACATTCTAGTAAAAACTAATACTTCATGTAGCGTCTGCTAGTGGAGTGAGTATTGGTGTGTTGGGATTGGTCCTGCAGACTTCACTCAAATTAAACAAGCTTTCTATATGCAACATGCAATTTAATATTAACCTTATATGACAGCCTGTGTCATGCATACTTAGATCTCTAGCCTGATTATCAAGCAACTGGTTTTATATGCTATGTAGGTTGTGGAAATTCTCACAAACCATAGATGTTAGCATGCTCATAAATCTTTGTAATGCTAGAGATAAGTGTAGCAAAATATAAAATTGTATTGAAAGGGACATACTGCTTGTACCAGCAGTGTGTTCATAAGTCTGTAATAGGGACTTGGGCTTGGACACCGTTTTCACATATAAAGAAAGCATGTTTTATAATTCGTTTAAAACGTACTAGTTTTCTCTGGAAACAATTTTGGAATAGGTGTTTTAACTCATTTGGAAATGTAGCCTTGTTTTCACTAACTGATTACCTTGAGGTCTTGCTACTCTACTGGACACACTCCAGTAATTTCTTTTATCTTGAAAAGATTGAGAAGTTTACCGTCAGTTTTGTTGTATAATATATGCAGGGTTTCTTTTGTCCAGTGAGACAAAACTAGAAAGCAGTTAATTTCCTTTTTCAAATTTACATAGCCTTAATAGTTTTGTATAAATGCGCCAGAACTTAGTTCTAATTAATATCCATGTAATATATTTATAATTAACAAAAATATAACTGATGATTCCAAGCTATCTTAAATGTTTTCAAAGAAGCATTTATTCAGAGAAAATCAAACTGTGTAGGATTAACTCATGATTGAAATGGTAATTTAAATCAAAATTTAAATGAAAAATGTACATAAAAATGACTTTATGTATGTATGGGCATGCACAGACACACTTGCAAACATTTCTGCTTATATTCCTTGGCTGTAGAACACAGTAAATGTATATTCAGTACATAAGACCAATTACATTTACAGGTAGCAAAATTAACATCATAGTTCATTTTGGGTTTCAGGGAAGATAATTCCTCATGTAAACTATTTCAGAATAGATACGGTTTAGCACAGAGGGAGTGTAGCTATTATACCCTTTTTTTTTTTTCTGTCTACATTACAGCAAGTTAGATTTCTGTTTCATGTTCCTCCTCCTGTTTGGATGAAGCTACCTGCACCTGCGGCATACAGGGCTATGACATGAATCAAAATAAGTAGAAGGAAAGATAATTCTTATTCTCCAAACTTTTTACACCAGTGGAGCTTCTCTGGTTTCACTGCAGCTACACAACAAAAGAATTACAGAAAGAAAAACTAGAAACTTGCACCCCTCTGCTGAGTTTTCCTTTGAGGTCATTTCCAAGATTGGGTAGGGAAGCAGTGGATCATGCTAACATACTTTTGCCCTAGAAAAAAAATAGGAAGATCAGTTCATGACAGCTGATGCAGTTTGGCTGATTTACCAACTTCGATTTTTAACCCACCTGACACTCCCAGAATTCGCAGAAGTTTTTTCCTAGATATTAAATCTTGTTTCTGGATCGTAGTACTTCTGGAATCATTCCAGCTTTTGCCCACGTCAAGATCCTTACAACTTCTTTGACTGAAATATTACAAAATCAATAGGTACACTGTTATATACCTATTAATATACAGTGTGTTTAAAACTGATACTCAGGCTGATAAGGTGTTGTTCTGGATTTAACTTTGGCAACCTGAACTTGAGTTTCATTACTAATACACACTCAAAAGTGTTCATTTGTTGCATGAAAACTCACAATCTGTTTCCTTTGAGCACATCTCTATTCAGGGTTGTGCAGAGTTTTAGTATTCTTCCTCTCAATTTTGTCTTTCTATGCACATTACCCCTCTCCAGTCAAAAAATTACAGTTTGTTTTATTAGTGAAAGAATTATTGAGCCTGATGCTTTTAATAGCCTTGAGATTGAAAGTGATCTTGAATGGAGTAAGGATGGTGTGCTAGTGAAATTTCTTTCTAGTGAATTTGCAATGTGAATGCAAATGAATTTGAATTTCTAGTGAATTTGCAATGAGATAATTCCAAAAGCTATTCCAAAAGTTATCTTGCTTCAGTAAATATTTATCCATTGTGTGGGAAATGAAGAAGATTTAAGTATAAACTTGAGAACTAAGTATCCTTGCAATCAGGTCAGAGTCCACATGCTTCCCAAACGCTCATTACTCATTATAAAGCCTGTTTCTTTTGTAGCTTGTACTTTTATTTCTAAATGAAGTTACAGAATCCTCAGACTATATAAAATTTCCAAACATAACATGACTCAATGTTTTATGTCCTCCTCTGCATCCACCTACAAATACATGTAAAATAAATAGTAAAAATAAAAATAAAAATGTTACTGCAGAGCTTTGTTTAATTTCTCTTTTTCTCCAGAGGCTCAGTTTCAAACCAGAGAAGCCATAAACAATTTACTTGTTAAGCTACTGGCTACCATTGCCTCACTTCTTCCCCAGAATCATAGCACATTCAAAATCCCACTTGGAGTGCATTTGTTGTGGAGTTGTGACTGACCTGCTTGTTTGCATGCATCTTCCATGAATGTGATTTTTCTTCTATTCTTCACCCTGATTAAATACAGAATCTCACAAAACTTCTGGAAACAAATGACTATTATACAAGATAGTATTTGCTAAATGCAGTGTCAAGAACATGAAATGTGATTAAACTGACACCACCCTGTATCTATGGATGTGTTAAACTGCATTCACCAGAGAGGAATGCAGTTATATTTTGAAGAAGCCTTATGACTGACTATAAAATCGGATTATGTGCTAAGGTGTGTTTAGATATAGGTATAGATGTATGCATGTTTCTGCTGAGATTTTGAAATAACGTATGCTAATGCATAATGCAAGGTACAAGGACCTATGCAAACATGCAGAATAATTTACTGACTTATCAAACCAGCTGAATCACTTTCAACAAGAATTTAGATGTCTTGCACCTTTTTGGACCAAAAAGTCTTAAAAGAAAAACAACAACAACAACAACAACAAAAACAGGGCTGCAAAGGGGAGAGCACTATGAATGTTGTAAAGGCAGACATTTTAAAACACATCTGAATCAAAATGACAGACTGTTACTAGAGTTATTATAATACCGATTGATTTATAATACTGGTGTAATGTGTTGCTTGTTATAGGTAAGCAGTGTATAGATATACAGTTCTATTGTATATCTAGTTCAATATCTAATACAAGAACTGCAGTGGCTGGGAATAAGAATGAGTTCTACGACTACATGAAGCAATATCAACAGCCACTTCGACAATGCAACCTACACCCACTTTTAATGTTTCTCAAGACTACACCTGTGCTTGCGGGCTGGATGCTAGGACTGAGAGATTTGCAACGTAGCGAGATAGGGCTTAGCCACAGGAACAAGTTCCTGGAGCTAAACAAGCTGCTGCTTGTCTGCCGAGCTACGTGCACCCTGGCAGAGGGCACAGCCTCAGACCATGACAAGTATTAGGTAACGTATCCTAATTTAAGCCTCTTCCTTTTCAAGGTAAGTCAAATTAACCTCACATTTGCTATAGGTATGGAGCACTCATAGGTAGTCAGGACAGCTGAGCTGATATACTGTTGAATTTCAGTGATTTTAGCTTCCATCTTCTTCCAGGTGTTTTCAAGGTGTTGCTCAATGGTACCACAAACTGTTCTGTACTACTGGCGTTGACACAGTCCTTTCCTCCCGCCTAGCCAGAAGCCTGTTCGAAGGCACACATACTTGTGCAACCTAGTGATGCTCTGATGCGAGGATCAGACCAGGCCATAAGCTTTTCACTATTTACTCTGTTAGCTTTCTATCTTTAGGCTGGTTCCATGGGCAGCTAAGCACATCTGATGGCTCATGACTACCAAAAGGTAGTCTCATTGCCTTTTCCACCTGCCCATCCTTGCTTATCCCTTCTCCTCTCCTCCCCAGCTGCTGTCACTCAACTAATGGATACTCACAGGCCATAACCTTCCCTTACATTGATTCTCCTTCTCTGTGATTCTTGTTTGGGTGAATTCATATCACCTTTCTGATGAAAACAATATATGTAGGGGAGTGACTGTGTTATGCCACTTTAACTGAAGTCAGAATACAGTCACAGTACATGTCGAGGGCAAGAGTAGACAGCTGGGGGTTGGGAGAAAGAAGATGTGAGATGAATGGGATCTCCATTTTTTCTGTGTTGTTAGCCAGGAAATCAACTTAAGCATCTAATGGAAACACAGCCTTAAACTCATTTCTGCATTTAAGGCAATAATACAAAGGGAGCAGTGGTTAAGAAGTATTGGACTTAATGATAAATGAGATAAAGTATCAGCCAGGTTATAACAACATGGATGGATATCTTTAAATGTAGATATTGTAGAACTAACTCAGTGAAAAGGTTTGTGTAAGGCCTTTGTGAATTGCTTTGGAAGTATAACATAGCTATTCATGCTGGAACACACAAAGTAAATGAAGAAAACAAATGCAAATACTCAGAGCTCAGAAAGTGGGGAAATGTGCAGTTTAGGCTAAACAGAACACTGCCTCATTATTCTTAAGTGATGTTGTCATCAAAAATGCAAGTTATGACTTGTATCTGTAAAAGGAGTTAGGCATTTAATACAGGAATTGTGTCTTTTTGTGGTCAACTGACTCCTTGTCTAGGAAAGGTAAAAATCCAGTTCAATGCCTTTCTGGGGAAACTATCTCATATTTTTTATGAAGCATTCTTACATAATACTGTTGGCTAGGAAGTGAGGAGGGTGGGCCCTGTCATTGGAAACTGTTATGCAGAAAAATGTTAAAAATAATTCAACATCCATGAAACCAGGAAAAAAGGTCTTCTCCTTTAAAACCTTACTGCCTTTACTACTAACAGACATATTCACATATACATAATTTGTTTGGTTTTCACAGAAACAAATTATTCTTCTGGTCGGGGCAATCCCAAACATGAATGCAGGCTGGGTGATGAGTGGATTTTGAGCAGCCCTGTGGAGAAGGGCTTGGGGATATTGGTGGACGAGAAACTGAACATGAGCCAGCAATGTGCACTTGCAGCCCCAAAAGCCAACTGTATCCTGGGCTGCATCAAAAGAAGTGTGGCCAACAGGTCAAGGGAGGTGATTCCCCCTCTCTCATGAGACCCCACCTGGAGCACTGCCTTCTGCTCTGGGGCCCCCAGCACAAGACGGATATGGACCTGTTGGAGTGAGTCCAGAGGAGGCCACGAGGATGATCAGAGGAGTGCAGCACCTCTCCTATGAAGACAGGCTGAGAGAGGTGGGGTTGTTCAGCCTGAAGAAGAGAAGGCTCTGGGGAGACCTTACAGCAGCCTTCCAGTGCCTAAAGGGGCTACAGGAAAGCTGGGGAGGGACTCTTTGTCAGGGAGCACGGTGGTAGGACAAGGGGTAATGGCTTTAGACTAAAAGAGGGCAGATTTATATTAGATAGAAGGAAGAAATCCTTTACTCGGAGGGTGGTGAGGCCCTGGCACAGGCTGCCCAGAGGAGCTGTGGGTGCCCCATCCCTGGAGGTGCTCGAGGCCAGGCTGGATGGGGCTATGGGAGGTGGCCCTGCCATGGCAGGGGGTGGGAGCTGGGTGGGCCTTAAGGTCCCTTCCAGCCCAAACCACCCTGTGATTCTACAGTTCTATGAAGAGATAACTGTTACATGCAGATTTTCACATCCAACAGATTATTTAATAATTAAGGGCCTATTGGAATGGTAATGAAGGTAAACACATTGATGAAAACCTCATCCAAAACCCACTTAGACAAATTGTTTCTTGCAAATACATGTTTTTCTTTTGCCAATTTACTATTTCCTCCCCTTTCTGAGAGTTAAGAAGTGAGAAGTGAGTTTCTAGTTATTATCTGAAGCAGTAGGCACACATAAGCTGTAATGACCCATGGGATCTTTTGGAAATAGCTGCTGTTCTAGTAAAGAACAACAAAAAAGAGGATCTTAAACCCTATACCTTGTAAGGTATGTAGACAGGAAACAGGACGCTAGACAGTGAGATCGTATTTCTCATGATAAACACTGGTCTCAGCAAAAGGTCGTCATATATTTAAAGTCTGAATCCTAATTTGTATGTACAGGACAGCAGTGTAAAGACGGTTAAGAAGCAAGTGCTTAAAGATTTCTGAATGCAAGATTCTCTTAATCAGGTTATCCTGGAAAGCAAATTGCATGTGTATGGTGACAATTCAGCAGATGGCACTCTTTGCTCTGAGTACCTTCTGTACCAACGTCCTGCACTGTAATGGGGGGGCAGTGTTCTACGGGAGATAGGCTATCTGTTTCTCAGTTTGGATGTAAAATCAAGGTCCCCAGAATTTGTAATTATATGTAATTACAAATATGTATATGTAATTATATATGCTAGGTTATCATTTGCAAGAACTAAAATACTGATACTCACGTGCTCCTTATATACTCATTTTGAAAATATGAGTACCTTTTTGCAGTTTCAGAGTTAAGACTATTCCTCTTTGTTTTAAATGGTCTCTAAAGTTGTCATATGTTGTCAGACGTTGAGTTCCACTACTGAAATGGATTTTTAGCACTGAATGACAAGATCTATATATACAATTTGCATTGTGGCTTGCTATATTGCAGTTATAAGATATTTTGACTCTTCAGAATGAAAATTGCCAAGTATCTGTAAAATAATTACTGCTGTAGTAGAGATACTTAACTGCAAAGCCTAGGTAAAATGCACTTAGTTTTTAATTGGATTTTCATGTATAAAAATGAGAAGAATATAGCCAGAAACAAACAAGGAGAGAGTTCTAAATGTACAGGCTATCAACTACATAAATACATTGGAAAATTTTAAGACCGCTAGGTGGGGGTTGTAAACAACATCATATTGGTGTTAGTGCTTAGGCTTTACTGAAAGTTTACGCTGCTGGAAATGTAATCTCCAGGACAGAAAGAAAGCAATAGTACATTAACAAAATAGAAATAAGGCTCTCAATAATTTCTTTACCTTAAAGTACCAAATCCCATGCATAGGTAGAAAGAGGTTTCTATTTAATACACACTCCATACTCAATGAGTGTACTGTGTAATCATATGATATGGTTGGGCTTTTGTTTGTTTGTTTGTTTGTTTGTATCTCAGTATCCATCTCCCTCACTGATACAGCATTTTTTTTCTCCTTTGTTGTAACAGTTTATTAGCACCAGTTAACAAAGTAACACCAACTGGTGAAATCAGAAACTTCGTGCTACATTAAAACTGATTTTGGTGTACTCTTTTATTTCTTCTTCCTCTTGTGGCAAAACACATTCACAAGAGTAGACTTTGCTCTGGAAAGCTATACATTGAAGCAATTTTATAACTGAATTCTTATTGATTAACTGTATCCCAATGATGTATAAAGAAGGGCAAGACCACACAGCAAGACAAACTGTACCACCCCAATGCTAACACTCTCAAACTGCTTTTAAATACTTTTTCAGAAATTGCTGTGTTGCAAGATATATACTGCTTTGCTGTGTAATTTATACATTCTTCTTGAACGTAACATGAAAAGGACAAGGTCACTTTTTACATCACTGAAATAACTGAGTGTATGTTCTGGGGATAAGTTATCCTCTTTAATTTTTGAGTGTATCTATTGCATCTTCTAACAAATTCACTCTTTTTCTTTGTCTGCCTGGAAAGTAAGGCTTATATCCACGTAGCTGCAGGCAAAAACACCAGTCTTGTTTGCTTACATGTCATTATCAAAGTTAAAGATTCTCTTTACAATATAGTAGAGACTTTTTATGCAGTTACAGTCATAAAGGTTGATGCTATTTTCTTTTTGCCTTCTGGGTCTCTCAATCAATTAAGCATTGGTCAGCTTTGAAATCTGTCATGGGTTTTTCAGCTGTCTACCGCTTCATCTTCAAGATCATCATTCTTCTTAGCTCACGCTATAGTAAGAGTTTAGCATATTGCGGAACAAGTAATATTGTCTGGAGTTTAAATAATGTAGATTCAGTAAGAAAAATATTTGCATTTGAGGAAGAGTGGATTGAATTATGGATTATTGCTTGTCTGTGAAGTTAAAAACCCTAGATCTGAATCAAGCTCCAGAGAGCAAAAGAAGAGTCTGAAAAAAAGAAAGCTTATATCTTAATTATTTTGGTAACACCTCTGTCTACTTCTATTTACTGGGCAGACATAATATCCTTATGCTAATATATTTAGGTTCCTGTGATTATGCTGACATAATTAAATTTAGAATGTGTTCTGTATGGAAGGTGTCATTTAGCATCTGCATTATTGTCTCTTAATAAGATAAAGAACAAATATGGTATGAAATACTATGTTTTCGTCATTTAAGGCACATTCATGGAATTGGTTGAATCACTTTATATCTTTTATTTGATATCAAAATAATAAATTATTTTGTTTGTCTTAATAAATAAGCATGACTGGCAGTTTCATATGAAGAGAGAATGCAGGGAAAAAGAGAGCACAATATTTTACTTCCATGTTCACCAGGCTCTATGAGCTCCAAGTGAGAGGTGAAAATAAATACAGTACTGTTTTAAAAGAATCAGCCTGCATTTATCATTGTCAGCTCTAAAATAACTAGTTAAGCATAATGTTTTCTTCGTGATAAACAGTAATCCAAGCAATTATCCAAAACAAATACATGCAATTAACTTTGATTATGGTCCTGAATCCAAATACTTACTGAGGAGAGGAGAATAGGGGAAAACAGGGGAACAGAGTTTGTGTATCAGCCCCTCCCAGTGATTTCCTTAGAAATAATTTAGGCAACAGTTCTGGACTCTAAAAAGTCTAGAGCTATCTGAAAATTCACACAGGATTTTTAAAAGTGTCTACAGTCCAGCTACAACCGTTCAAAGCCTTGGTCTCACAAGTGTATATTTAATTGGCATAATATTGTGTTTTACAAGAATATGAATTATTGTTTTCTGTCTAAGACTAAAATAGAAGCTACACTGTGGGTCTCCAAAGATTTGCTTACTAATAAGCTTGTTGCTTTTTGTAGTCTTTTATCACCATATGGTTATTAGCCTGGCCTGAGATATTGTTGACAATGATCCGTTAAACTGTCAGTGTGGTTTCCTGTGCTCACCTTCAACTGTCATTACATGCCAGAACGTGGCAGCTCAGGCTGATACAGCATTTGGAAAGAAGTCCTGCAGCGTGAGGCAAGTCCAATGCTTGTAGAAGGCTAATACCTATGATGTTCACTGTCTGTCAGGATTGCTTCTGAATGATGGAGGAAAAGGTGACATATGTCAAGGAGAAAATTAACTACTAATACAGTAATTCATTTAACGATAGCCTGCTTATTCCACCCAACTTCTGTTGCACATCTCTTTCTGAAGTTAGTAAAATTGTTCTCTGTGTTCTCTGTGCTTCCTCTGTGTTGTGTATACACAGTGACTGGTTTGGAAGCTTCCTAAATATGAAGTGGGGCAGCTTGTTTACCATTATACTTGGCCAACTATTCGTTTTACTTTTTTGCCCACTTCTGCCAAATATATGCTTCTTTCTAGTGGTATGTTACAATGGGAAAAACGAGTAACCTGCCAACAAACCAAGACTCATGAGAATTGAGTCAAAGACAGTGATGGTGATTATTGTCAAAGTAAAAATAAATAAATAAATAAAGAACAACAACAACATCAACAAAAAAAAAAACGAGCACAAGAAACTTTTGTGTTTATCATGTGGAAACAAAGCTAATGGGGTAAAGTACAGGAATAGTGCAGAAAATTGAAAAAAGAATTGTATTATTGTGATTAAAATTCCTCCTTTTTTGTACTAAATTTATTTTATTAAAACATTACATCTACGCCAGCATCTTCTCCTATCCTCTGAAATAAAATAAAAAAAAAAAATACGGAGAGCAATATATACGGATTCTTGGAGGAGCCTACAGTCGACTATGTGCACCCAAGAAGGACCTAGCAAAACAGCTAGCCCCATGCTGCTGCAAAATATGCTCGTATCAGGAATCAATTGCCTTCTTCTTACAATTTACTTACTTAAAAGGCAGTCTTCCTGAAGCAATTAACCAATGCATGTGTGACAATCATTTGCTTCATCTAGAAGCTGCCAAAAGAGTCTTAAACCCGAGTCTTGTATAAAGACAGTGTACCTGCTTAGTTTTAAATACTGATCCAATCTTTTGTTTTTAGTGCACTAGGTCAAAGTATATCTTGGCAGGCTTCTGCTCCTGCTTAGAAGACTAGTTTTAAATAAAGATCAGAGTCAATGTTAAAATTATATTTGAAGCAAATCTTGATAGAGATTCCTTCCCGGGAACCTAAACCATTAATTTTTTCTCCCAACCATTTTAAATACGAAGATTTTCCTGGCATGCCTCTTTTCATACTGAGAATTATCTTTTGGGAAGATCAGAAAGCCGTAGCTCCCAGAAACACCCTTGTGTTTTTGCCTGTCTTCTTCCTTTATCCTGGCGCACAGCAGCCTCCTGCTGCCTTTCCAGTTAGACTCACTTACAGCTCCCCTGCCATTCCCAGTTATCACCTTCTTTCAGACTTCTTTCAGACAGGAATAATTGTGTAAGACCGATTGTGTTGCACATTGGTCTAATATAAACATTTATCTTACATAAATGCTAATGTTTTGCTAAAGACTTGTAAAATCACAGGAGTTGATGTGTCCAGACTGTGATGGATAGACCATGATGGAGGTGTGTTCTCCAAAGGGACAACAGTGTACCTCTGCTCATGCTGTATCTGGAGCCGCTTTGACCCCTGCATAGGTTACTGTGCTCTCACTGCCATGGTTGGGAGACTAGTATGGATGGTCATACCCAAGGGAACGAGCCTCATACAACTGCCCTGTCAGCCTCATCTTTCCATGTCTTCACCAATTGCAACCAATTTTGAAAGATGAATAGAAATTGCAAAGATAACTGTGTGCCTGCAAGTTTTCTGAAAATCAGTGGCTGCATAGAGGAGAACAGGAATGCCAAATTAATAGTAGCCATTTCAGTGATAAACCCAGGCTGCACGTGAGCAGATTTCTACATCTGAGCCTGAGCAGTCAGAGAGAGGAGTTGCTTGCTGAGACAGAGATGCTCAATGATGATCCTGGGAGAGAGGTAAGAGCAGACAGCACGAAAACTTACTGAAGGTCTCAGTGGGTGAATATTTCCAGGCGTGAAGGACAGTAATACAAATCAATACTCTCAGCGAGGAAAAGAATGCCAGGATGCATATGCTGTAAGCTGTTTGGTACAAACCAACCTGGCCAGTCAACACTCATATGAATTTACATTAGCATAACATGTGCTGTCTCCTTCCCTGGAAAGGATGTCAAAGGGATCCTGGGATAAACTGGATTATTGTGGTAAAAGAGGAGTCAAAGGATGGAAAAGCATAGAAATAGTGCTCTGTTGATTCTTCTGTTCACTGAAAACTTGTGTTTTATGGAAACATAATTTTTCAGGTGAACAGCTTTGCTTTAAGGACACAAACAAACACAAACTAAAATAGCTCCATGACTACTGGAGCAAAGCATAGCTTCCTTTCAATCCCCCAGAAGGTCACGTTACAGCTTTTTCTGTAGATAACGAAAGGTTAATAAGAGATAGGACATGGAATTAATGCATGGGTCATTACACAGTTTTTAGACTAAAATCTCTTTTAAAATTCAGTTTCCTTTAAGAAGTTGGATTTCTAAATGAGAACTAAGCTTATGGAAAACTGGCTGTTTCATTTATGGAAAAAAAGAAAATGCTCATGAAATTAGTGACAAAATAAATTAGATTTCCCTCCACCTTTTTTCAAAATGAAAACTTTGAGAAAATAAATTAATTTTCATTTGCCACACTTACAAAGCAACAGCAAAAAAAATCACCTTTGGATTGAGAAGCATGAAGAAAATTATTCTGTCAAGAGTGCCAGCATTTTGAAAGCAGGAATCTTTAACGAAACTACCTCTCCAGTAATAGTTCTCAAATTGTTGCCATATCATCTAATTTTAGCAATGACAATACACATCAGATATAAGGAGAAATTTTAAACAAGTTTTCATGTGTTTGTGGTGTTATTGGAAGCCAGCTAGAGGTTAAGCTGGCTATCATCAGAATTTTGAGTTTAATATGTAAATAATTTTGCATTTCACCAATCAAAATTTTTCACAAACATCAGTGTGGAAGCAGAACACATAGACTACCTACATTCATTTAAAATTTTTTTGATAAATATTTTTCTTACCATAATGTTTCTATTCTTTCATTTTGTTGTTACTTCATTCACTGTGAGTCAACTGCCGTGTTTAAAAGCTACTGAAGTCAAACTATAAAGGCAGATTATGTTGGCAATTGTTTGCATATACAAGGTGAAGACAGCACAACAAGCTGCTACTTGTACTGTAGCAATGTGTACACTAGAAAGGCCCATGACAAGTATCAATTTTGAGGCAAGAACTAGGCTATAAGTAATGATTTTTACATGTGAAAATTAATCTTGAACAAGAACAGATGTGAAATTAAAGTAGATTAAGACATTCAGTATTATTTTTTCATTACTTATAAAATGTTGAATAGGCTGTGCATTAGAACTTGCCTACATAGCAATTTATTCTGGAATATGTAGTCCTTATCTGGCATACCAGTGCATATGTATTCTTAATAATTTTCTCATTTTTCATATGTGGCATATTGGAATACATATCTGCTAACTTTGGCCAGTTTGAATACACAGATCAAGCACCTGTGTTTTGTGAAGATCTTTGCTCAAATAACTGCTCTAAATTTATGCCAATTGCAGTTGTGAATACCCCGTACTTCCAGAAACCACGTGCTCAAACTGCATATTTAATTAATAAAGGTTAATTACTGAGCATCTCTGAAAATTCAGTTTAAGAAAACACATTTCATGTCAGAGGTAGAGATAGAACCCTGTTCTCTTGTGTGGTGTCCATTTTCCTTAACTTAAAAGCCCAACAGCTCAATATTTCATTAATTCTGTGCTCCAACTTCTGCAGCAAGTAAGTCAGGAAATCAGTAGACAACCGCATCCCTTGTGTACAGCCCTGATACTCCCACCAAACCACTCCAGAGCAATAAGCTCATAAGCACAAGGAGGCCAAACTGAGGTGACACGTGCAGCTTCAGATACGTTTGCTCTTAGCTCAGAGAGTTTGACTTTGCATTCTTAGTATTTTTTCACGTAGCAACAAAATGTGAGGCCAATGAAGAGGTATGGGACTTTTTCTATAACGTGTAACTTTGTGGTCCTCAGGCCTGCTTATGATTGACATTTAATAGCTGTCAACTTTGTAGACCTTGACAGGAAGCTAAATCTGAGATCTTTGCCTACGCAGTTTACTGAAAAATTTAAACTAATGGAATAGAAATCAAAGTTCTCAGTTCTCACTGCTCCCCTCCAAAACCCTGTTCTTTCTTTCCTCTTTTACAGCTGCCACCCAGGATTTGGGAATCCAGACAGTTCTTCCTTGGCCAGCCAACTTTCTGTTGCACTGGAGTGTTATTACATACCCACCCACCAGTATCTAGTTGTCTTCTGCCATGAAGCTCTTGTGCATGTGAGCAACCCCAGTAATGTCCTCTGGTGTGGATTTAAAAGTATCCATGAAAGAGGGGTATTTAATAGTGACCTTCTTAGGTTAAAAAAAAAAAAAAGCTGGTAGACACATGCTCATTGTTGTGCATACATTTAATGTATAAATATATGAAAGAAAGTACAGAATGTGAAGGCAGCATAATGACATTTAGAATAAATCAGGTTGGAAGGGGCCTCATGACCACCACTTGCAGCCCACTCAAATGAAGAGCACACAGGCAGGTGTGAAAGAGGTGTCATTTCCAAGGCAGACTGCATCAAGCAAGACCCTCAAAACCAAAGATGTTATGAGTGGGGTAGCTGTGCTTTGATTTCAGCCCAGCCCTGTTTGAAATCTAACTAGTGCCTGGACTTGAGAGCAGAAAGCCTCATTTTTCGACTTCTCAGATTGTGAAGGAAGGCCAAGGAACGTGCTCCTCAATTTCTTCTGATTCCATATACCTCACTGCACATAGAAGACAGCCAATAAATCTGTAGATAATGACGACTGCAAGACAGAAGATCAAGTCTCAGACAACCTTAATAGCTAACTTAATAGCTGATAGTAAATACCTGCCAGTATGCTTATAGAACTCAGAACCTTATGGAGGGACATAGTATCAATCAATACCATTAATATTATGCAGCAAAGCTATGGCAAAGGAGTCAAAACTCAGATAACTTTCGTCAGTTCATTTGACTTGAGACAAACTGCTGGAAGTCAGGATGGCTCAGAGAACTGACCTAATATATTTGACACTGGGAAAAATGAAAGAACTATCTTTATCTGAACTGCTCAGTATGCTGAATGGAAAATATTAGTAGAAAACAAGGTATAGCTCAAGATCTTAAGAGCAGAAGCATATTCTTTTGCATCCTGTAAGATGGGAAATTCATGGTTGGTAAGAATGAGTTCAGAAATTCAGTGTTTCTTTAGTAAACAAATTTCCTTCATAAATGTCCCATGGAGGAAGAGAAAGTCTCTTGATGACTTGCTTATTGATACATTTCAAATATAAGTACAGGAATTATTTGCTAGCTGTTTCCTTAGCAGCATCTAGATCTCTTGATAGTCGCACTATAATGGTATTATTAAGGTTAGATATTGAGGTTGTCTGAGACTTACGTTGATCTTCTCTCTTGCAGTCATCAGTATCTACAGATTTCTTGGCTGGCTGGCTTTGTGCACTGAAGTATATGGAATCAAGTGATGTGAGGTTAGTCTGCAATGGGAAAATTGCCTGTTGTCGGTAGTTTATCCTTAGTCTTAAACAATGTTCAACACTGGACAAACTTGTTGAACTATCTCTACTACCAACACCAATTTTTATCAACAGATAATATGTCTAAGAGATCATGTCTTTTTTATAATTAATTGTCCTCAGAATGCTACATTGAATTTCCACATTGGTACCTCATGGGAAGAATTATTCCTCTCTTTCTGCATGTACTGAGATAAAATCATCCAAAACTGCCTCCCCCTCTGCTCCCGTAAAATTTAAGGCTTGCAATCATGATTAGTCCAGAGGTATTATTATTACCTTTACATTGATTCTGTTAAAGTTCAGGGTTCTTGGTTTCATAGTTCAGACTGCATCTACACCCACAATACACATCTCCTTTCAAGTTGAATCTTATATATTTCCACCAAAATATTAACAAAAACCCTCTCCTAGCCTCTTGTTCAGATACTATTAACAGGAGATTCAGAAGCTTCTGCCGTTACCTTCAGAGGTTTTACTGTAGCATTCTGTGACAGAGCCATGTCCAGTAGTGAAGGTTAATAAACATGCCTAGTCTAGGTTTTCCATAGTCCTTTTATAAAACACATACAGTCTTTTAAGAAGCAAGTACAGCTACTCACTGGTGTAGAATGTGGCTTTGAAAAATGAAATAACCGAGTCTTTGTTTTCCGCCCAAACCGCGCGTTGATGGCTGCTCCTTCCCCCCGCCGCCCGAGCACGTGTATGCCGCTTCCCAGCCTAAGCGTTCGCATACTCGCACTGGCCATTTCCCTCGCTGCTGCCCGACACCCTCTGCGCCCACCACCGACTCCCTCGGGAGCACGGCCCCACCCGACACCCGCGCGCCTTTTCACAACGGAGCCCGAGGCGCACGCCGCTGTGCGGAACGGAACCCCCGCCAACGAGCGAGCAGGTGAGGAAATTCGGTTGTGCAATAAGCCACTCGAGCGTGAGGTCACCTGCCGCCGGGCCTACACCGGCACAACCCCGCCGCAGGCGGAGCCCTGACCCAGCGACCCAGGCGGGGCCCGGGCCCAGCAGGGCCGCCTCGCGCCCGGGCCGAGCCAGCATGGCTGTCCGCGGCTAAACCCGGCTTGGCCAATCGCCGCGAGCGTTNGGCCCCGGCCCCGGCCCCGGCCCCGGCCCCTGGCCCGGCCCTGGCCCCTGCCGGGCCCGGGTCTGTGCGCCGTGTTGTCGGGCAGAAGTGCAGAACAAGGCAGAGCGTGGGCCGAAGGCTGGCAACGTGGTACAGTCAGAGGAAGGCCGCTGGGCCTAGCAGTTAGCTCTACAGATACTGCACTGCTTGGTCTGGCTTTGTTACTGCTGTGATTTTGGTAAACTGCTGCAGTGCAGCAGAAAAGGAGATTGAATTTAGTGTATTTAGGTCATTAGGATGTGATGGGAACCATGCAGGTTATCTTTAACTTTTATGTTTTATGAACAAATGCAACCTTTTGTCTGTCATGCAGTTGTATTAATTTATATTTGCTAAGTAGGATTTAATGTCGAAATCCAAGGCAAGTACTTAAAATGTGGTGTTTTTTTTTTTTTTAAAAGTATGTCTCTGTTTATGTTAACAATGTCATGAAAAGCATTGAAGGAATACTTAACTGGTTTCCTTGGTCAAAATATGATCAGAAAGGTCATTTCTAGAAGCTAAAATTTAGATCAACATACTTAATTTGAGAACAATACCTATTACAGTCATAGAAGTTCACATGTGATACCCTTTCCCCGCTTATGGGAATTCTTACATGCCTTTACAGAACCACAAATTAGTTGTTTTGCCACGCAAGCAAGTGCTTGAGGCAAGGTTCTGTCACTGAGCTTTGCCAAACACTCTCTGTAGGGTATAGTAATGAATTTATGCAGCTTTAACTTGCAACAAAGGAAGTTAGTGTATTTTGGGGGAGAGAAGACGGGAGAAGTTGCAGGAAGGGCAAGATTGTGGAAGTTTTTAGTTATCAATATGCATATGCCAGATTTTTATTTTCCTTGTCAAAGTAAGTAGCTTGTTGTTAAAATTGTTTGCCTAAGGAATCCCCCCGAATATATAACAAAAAGCCTAAACTGAAGCTACTGAAATACATGCTGTTCTTCAGAATTTTCGCTAGTGAGGAAACCATCCTTTTCATGCTTGCTTTTGTATTTGATGTAACAGACAGTACAAGACGTCCTTAATATGTTTCAATCCTTTCAGAAACATTTGAAAAATAATCAAATTCCGATAGCTGCAGTAATAATTTCTAGGTCTGTAGCTCAGCTGTCTGTAGTCCTGAAAGAAGTTCGAACTCTGTTTAGGTTATGTTGTGCCATGTGTGGTGGTGGTCTGAGGTTTCTAAATGAATGTGAAGAGTTGAGAAATCAAACTGATGATACAGAAAATGTGCTCAAATTAAGAAATAGGAGGTTAGCAGGAGTTCCTGAAGGTGTGGGGATGGGATAAACGCATTTAGAAAAATCGCAATGGTTAGTATTACATTGAGGAAGAATACTTCTGACCTCTTCTACAAACTGTGTTACTATAAACTGTATTCCTGTAGAACAATCAGTGTATTTCTTTACTGACATGTGCAACTAACCTTAGTATGGAGTTCTTCCTAAAAAGTTTTTGCCTAGTGTTTGGAAAGTGGAACTTGGTAGGCTTACAATCACAAGCTTGAAACTTCAGGTCTTAATTCCGTCTGCCTCTATCCTTATCTATAAAGAGGACACAATTATTAGCAGTTTTTAGCTTTTAGAGGTTACTGTTGGTGAGGCAATGAAAAAAGAAAAGGTATAACTTCTAAGGATCATTGTTTCATTTATCTTTGAGTCTATTTTTCTTGTCAAGAATAGCATTTATGATATAGAGGACAAATAATTGGTTGATGCTGTTATGCTAAGGACATTCTTTGGAGGGTAGACCCCTGTCTTCTGTATTTCTTTCAATTAATGATATAGTTGGAAAAGCCATTATCCCAATGGCTGAATAGATGAGTCAGAGCACTTTTACATATTGGGTACTTTTTCTTAAATTACTTCACCAGTTATTGTATCTACCATATGTAATCAAATCAGTAAAGTTATCTGCAGTGGTGTAGTATCAGGTTAAATGTTAAATCATTTTCTGGGAAGAAGTAGTTAATAGCGACTTTTGTACTGAAAGGTACCAGGAGTTCATTTGATCAAACTACATGTGCATCTTAGATGAATGGTGTCTTAGGCTGTTCTTCCCCCCCCTCTTTATGAGCATGTTTTTAATAAGTTCTTCAATTTATTCTCCAGGTTAGCTTTCTTTAAGTTATCATTTTGTGTTACACATTTTCTGTAACCAAGTTCTTAAAAGATAAGTGTGTTTACAATGTCTTAAGCAACATTATTTGAAAACACAATTAGGATATGCTTAGAGAAGAGCTGGAAGCCTGATAATCTGAATTGCGTAAGCAAACACAGTTTGTGCCTCAAAACTAAAGGTTTTGCAGAAACCAGAGATCTTAATTAAATCAAATTCGGTCAGCTTTCATCAGTTTAAAAAAAAAAATGCAGATGTATCACCAACACAGTATTGGAGAGCGTTGAAAAGAAATTCTTCATTTTGTTTTACTGTGCTAAAAATTAGCTAGACGATGTATATAAATTCGATGTAACTTTAAAGGTAACCAACTGCAAAATGTTATGTTATGGATAAAACTTTTTAAATCTTAAAACTTAAGCTAACGTATCTTTAATAGCTGAAGTGCAGCTTAAATTATTTTGTCAGCATATACATATTCATGATAGCTTCTTTCAGTGCATGCTGCATATATGCAGTATGTAATTTGCTGTGCTTTGAAATTAAGTTCATGGACAATTAACAAAGAGCGAGCTGAACTTTTTGCAAGAGTTCTTAATCCTTGTGACCTGGCCAGATTCCAAGCTGGCTAATTACATAAGGTTATTTCCTGTTTAGCTTTAGTTTAATGAGAGATGCCATCACTTCCTGTCCTAAACTATTGTGTAGTTTTGATGTCTGTTGTGCAACAGCTGTTATACTCCGCCCTGAAAGCACTTCTTTTCACTCGTGGGTGTAATTACCACAGATCCACACTGGATTTTGAGGTGGGCTTTTCTGAACCCTTATTGTTAAAGAAACAACAGGAAGAAAGAAAAACACTATTTTGAGAGAAAACTCAGCTTTGACTTTTGGTCCAGAACAAAGAGAGGTTTGGGTAAAGAAAATTACCCAGGCTATTTTGTAAGATATTTAATAGAGTTACATAGGGAAGGGGAAATGCTACACATACCTAAATAACAAAAAAAAAACAACACAAAAAAACTACTGATTTTTGGGAAGAAGATAAATGATCTGGATTTGTAAGTTAATATTTCCCTGTCTTATTCCTTATAAAATACTTAGGAAAAAAAAATACTTAAAAAAAAAAAAAAGGTTTTGGTTTTATGTGTCTCCTTTGGTAACTTTATTTTGCAAAGATGTTGATAGCAGAGTGTGAGCTGAAGTGGTAATAAAAGACTTTGTCAGTACCTTAATTGCTAACATTAGTATTGGTGAGGATGATGTTTTTCTAGTCAAATAGAAACAAGTAACCTAATTATTTTCTAGTATGGAAGAATTTTATTACCTGACTGAGAAAAATTAAAATAGCTTATTTTTCATTCATTTCAGGATTCAGAATTATGTCCTCGATATCTGACCCAAGCAACCTGAAGTTGAGAGCATGCCAGTACTCCAGAATTATGTGTGTTGGGTCTGAGCACAAGGCAGAGCCCTGTATTTTAACTGTAAAATGGAACGAGAATACCAGTATAGAGGGGACATATTGAAGATGATTTTTCAAAAATCTGTCTTCTTTTAGAAGGTTAACAGTATAATTGTTTAGAATGAAGTAACATTTGTCATTGCTACTGGTTAAATAGACTTATAAAAATACTATTGTTATTCACACTCGGAGCTTGCAGGTGAGAAAAGATATGAAAGATTCTGGAGTAGCTATAGAAGGCAAGGCTGGAGGATGAGGCACTGCTAAAATGGAGTTGGCAGAATGAATAATTTATTTCTCTATCTTCTTAGAAGAGCAGAAATAGTCTTTAACAGTTGAGGGCTGAAGAAAAATGGAAATGATTTGTAGCTACTTTTGTCTCCTTTGCAGTGAGATGCGTGATATGAGGACTACACTTATTAAAAAGTGTATTTGGTAAGTTGTGTGTGATATAGGCTGATGCAAAACTCCTTAGGGAAGATTTTTAGGCAATGATAGTATGTGTTATGCTGCAGTCTAGATCCTCTGGAATTTCTTAATTTGGCCCTTGTTCAGATCATCAGACTTCAAATCTACATTGTGTGACTGTTTGTCTTTGGATTTATTTGCCTCAGCACCTTTGCAAAGCTTTAGAAAAACTGCGTACTTACCAATTTTCTGCAATTAAAGCAGCATTTCTTAGTGGAAGCAACTTACAGTGGTGAACATATTGCAAAGCTATTACATTTGTTTTATATAGTATATAAACTTATTTGTGCTTTTGAGTATTCTGGGGGCTTTTTGCCCTTCCGAATTCTTTCGTTATAGCGAGGAGAGGTGGATCCTCGTTTGGCCACGCGAGGATGACATAATAAAACGAGGGATGTAACGGCATAAAGCCAGGAGTGTTTAGATGCTTTAACTTGTATAAATTGTCCTCAAGAGAGTAATAGCATAACCTCTGTGGTGCCAAAAGTATCTGTGATGAGAATAAATGTCCTAAACATGGAGTAAATTGAGCACAAAGGATATGCTTTTGACAGGTTGCACTGTTAAAACTTTTGAATGTAAAGTTTGAAAGCATAGATTGCCCATCAAAATTGAATGACTTATTAAGCTTTTTATGAAAATCGACCTTCACTTCTTTTTTTAACATGGTTTGAATGTTAAATGCTTCTACCTTTATCAGAGAAATGGCTAGTCATACTAACCTTGCAAAACTTTGGTATTTTTTCTACAGTGTTAATTCTCTGCTGATCCTAACTGTGTGTGAAATCTGTCTTAACGCACTTTATAATAAGAAAATGCACGCTTTGCGAACCCTACTCCAGGACATCTGTTAGCGGAAGCGTATAGTATCGTTTCTACTGCGTAGTACTGCATAGGCTTTTAAAACGCTTTCAAAGACTTTTTTTTTCTTTAGGTGAATGAGAAGGTCTGACTGGAATAGGATATCTTACAGGGTCAGTGTGCAGATGTTTACGTGGGGCTTGCCTTTGCTCACTGATCTGAGAGTGCAGCTACGCCGCCAGCTGAGTTGTCACAAGCGGAGGGTTGTGAACCTGCACTGCTAACCTGTGAACAGGGGTGGAGAAAAGAGGAACCTCTTAAACCGGCTTTGCCTGTGGGGAGATCGTCACAGTGAACTCCACCTACATAGCATAGTCCCGTCGGAATTTTGGGCTTGTCCTTCCAGACGTTTATGTATGCGATGATCTTTTGGCACGTAATTGGTCCTAGTGACATCAGTATAATTATTCAAATGTATAAGGTTATTTATCTGTAAGTGCGGAGCTTGCTTTTTTTTTATTTTTCTCCCAGTTCACCAATTAAGTTTATGAATGCATTGGTGGGTGCAACTAGGTAAAGAAGTACTAATGATAAGGTCAGTAAGCATTAGAAAAGACAAATGGAACTACAAAACAATATTCTGACATTGTGTATATAGATATATTTTTTTTGTATGGCATTCACACTGGAAGTCTAAAAAGAATACAAAGGCTAACTACATTTGTAATTATTTCATCATACAAAGAAATAAAAAGAAACTACTTTTTTTTTTTAATATAGTATACATGCTGCCATTTGAATTTGCATTTTTTTTAAATTGAGAATTACAGCTTTAATATTGCCAGGGAGAGAACAGCCAAATTTGGAATCTAGGAACCCTTCTGATCTAATAGATTAGCAGTTTAAATGCATCGGTAGCATCCACTAACAACAGCTTCTGTTGAATAATCATATTAAAAAAAAAAAAAGGAATTGTTAATAGAATTTTAAATCCTTAACATCTTAACAAATTTTGCGGTACTGACTAAAACTGATCTATTTGTGACCAATGGAAAACAAATATTTTTTAACCATATTTTGGTGTAGACTATAAGATACTATGTAGTGGCCTAAAGCTATTTTAAATTGTTGTCTGAAGGCAAAATTAATATTCAGTGCAATGAGAAAGACATCGTTCATATTTTTAATTTTGGTATCAAATATATCCCAGTGGTTTTAATTTGGATAGTTGACTGAACTTTGTGAAGAGAAGGAGTACATCTCAGGGTCTGTGGTTCTGTATTCAAGTAGATTAAATTCTGTCCTGCCTAGCATTACAGAAAACGAAGATCACGTAACGCTATCCAAACACACACACACATCTGCTTTTCACAAGATACTATGGTTAGGCTTGCTAACAGAAAATATATTTAGAATGGTTATTTAGAGTAGCAGTAGTAAGAGTAGATACTAGAATTCATTTGAAATGTTACAGGGAGACGTGTTAAATATATATGTATAACAGCCAGTAAATTTGATAGCGAGTTATCTAAATCCATTGTTTGTTTCCTCTTATTATAAAATCCTGCTGTCTCCTAAGTGACAATATTATTGTCTTGGAAAGTTATGAGTTTTTTTGCATAACGCTGAGCAAAACAGCTATCTATTGTACCCATACTCATTCTTATCCCACACTTTTTTTTCAAGAACATTGTTAGTAAATTCTGAGGTTAGAGAGGTACTGACCCAATCAAGCACGTACAGAGCTTGGCCTCTGAGTTAATTAAATATAGGTTAATAACATATTATAAGGAAATCATTGTCCTTATTACAGTTATTAGGTAGTTAGTCAAATTATAGCTTCAAAGGAATGCAGAGCATGGAGAACTCAGGACTAAATTATGCATTTGAACCTTAGGCCAGCTTTTACTGTCGAGACAGTTTGCTGCTAAGAGAAATTGTGTGTCATTGAAATTAAATGCCTTTCTGAGGATGGAAGGTTCCAGTTTTTAATGAAATTACTGAGTGTGGTGTAGTGAAATGATTAAAATCTGTATTCCGGGAATGTGGCAGAGAAAAAAAATCAATAAATGCTAGCAAACCTTTGCTGCCTGATGTGAATCCTGGGAGTGAAATAAACTAGTACAAAAATAATAACTAAAAACATATCAGCGCATTAATTTATTTAGCATGAGTCTCATGAGACATCATCTTCACTAATTTTTAGCATACATTTTACAGCGTAATGAGAAGCTTTCTTTTCTCGTGTCTGTGTTAGGCAGTATTTTTGCCCTTCCCCCCGTGTTTCTGCATCGCAATCATTGTGCTTGCACTTATTATGTTACAAATGACCGAGGTAAGGCTGACATTCTCATTGCATGCAAAAAGAGCCAGTCTGCCAGGCTTTTTTTCCCTAATGAAGCAGCTTTGTGAAATCTCCCCACGTGTTAATACTAATGAAGATCCTCCACCACAATTAAAATCGCAGCCAGTGGCTGAAGAGGAAGCAGAAAACAATGGCATCTTTCTGCATGTACATATTTCTTTATGCTGAGGTCAGCTTTATTTAGAAATAACGCTGATTTCAAAAATGCTTGTATGTAGCATTTAACAAGGTAAACAAGCTGAACGTATTTCTGAATTCTGCAAATGTAACTTTGAGTAGCTCATACCAAAATAACTTAGATATTCATCGCGCTGTGGTATAACTTTAAATCTATACTGTTACGGTTTATAGGGAGCAGTTCTTTGGCTTTTGAAGCGTACTTTAACCCTGACTGAGTCTGAGACGATGCCAAAAGAGAAAAAGGAGGAGGGTACCACGTGTGTAACCTGAAGGGTTGCTTCTCCTCTGTTACAAATAACCCTGTCTAGGCTGTTTCAGGCGAGACGAGAACACTATCGTTAAAAAAAAAAAAAAGTGCTTGTGTCTGCTTGTGTCAATAGCTGGTCAGCTTTACCAGTTCCACGCAGCTTTAACTCAATCCCCTGCCCTCCCTGCCTTAGTTTTACTTGAATGTAATTTATCTAGTTCTCAAGTATAAAAGTTGAACGTTGCTTCCACTGGAATTTCTGATTTGCTCGGTTTCTTGAAAACGTCTCCCCTTTGGGGAAATGGATCTCCTTTTCTTCCAGTCGATGGCAGTTGTTTGTATCGGAGAATCTTTGTTGCCATTTATTTATTTATTTATTTTACCTGACCTTAATCTGCAGGGTAAGAATTAGTTTAGGTACTCGAGGCGGGCTGCCGTGTTTCTGCCCCGAGCAGCGAATTCATCACGAAGACAGGCCCAGATGCGGACGTGCATGCCGTTGTCGTGGTTGGGAACGCACCAGCTGCGTGTAACTTTTCCGAGCAAAAACACCCGCTGCACCTCGCGGCCGGGCCGGGCCGGGCCGTCCGCGCTCTCTCCCGGGGCTGGCAGCAACTTTCGCGGCGCGGAGCGGCGGCGCTGACGTCACCGCCGGCTGGC
>VXAL01011434.1:27243-39220 GCA_013399475.1 Chauna torquata | reverse complement strand
CGGGCCCCGCTGCCGCCCTCTTTTGTGCGCGTTGGTCCCGTACGGAGGGAGACGGGCAGCTGCCGCCCCGGCCGAGTTGTTGAAATTTGTCCCTTTGTGTATATTACAATATCCTCCATTTTTTTCTGCCCTCTAAACAACGAGCCTTTCGCCATCTTGGGCAAATTGTTATTCCCAAGTCTGTGCGTCGCTTTTAGGGGGAATAAGTGGAAACCCTGAAAGTCTTTTTGGGTGAGACTCAAAGTTTAGGAAATGTTACAGGGACAGACGGTGACGTCATGTAAAGTTTAAGAGGAATTTTTCCAAGAGTGTGTGCTTTCCCCCGGAATTCCTGATCCAACGTGCCGTAAACCTCATTTTAAAGAGGAAGGTTCCTAGCTGAGCCTGCACGCTCAGGGAACAGCACGAGTACGCTTCTTTATCCGGTATCTGCTTTTGTAACAGGTAGAGACATAATTGTGCTTTAGATTTGTCCTTCCCCACCCCACTCCCTTTTTTTTTTGTCTCGACCTCTTAGTATTTAATTTGTAACGCTTTATTCAGCTGTTCGGTCGTTTAAAAAAAAATCCAAAGTTCTTATGTTAAATAAAAAAAAAATCATCCGCAGACTTGCATTGTTTGCATTTACAGAAAGTAGTTATCTGATGTGAAGTTATCTGATGCGAAAAACTTGGTCCAGAATCTTCCCCTAGGAATAAACAGTTTCTAGTTGGAATGAGGAGCATGGAAATACATAGTTGTTTCATTTTTAAATGACACATTTTGGAGCATATTTGGAAGCAACAAATATTTTATGCTGCATTGTTAAAAGGTTCCTCTTGGAAAGTACCTCTTTCTCTCGATTTATTACGCGTAGTTTGGATTATGTTGCAGATGCTTTATAATGTGGGTGTTAAAGTGTAGTTACTATGCTGAATTCATTTTTTTAAAAAAAAAAAAAACAACCTCCTCTTCCGCTGGCTATTAGCTTTGTGTCAGCTGTTGTGGAAAGGGATACAACAAAAAGTACTGTTGTTTTAATTTACTTCTCAACTACTTTTTTTTTTTTTTTTAACATCTCGTAAAAGTTTCTCTTGTCACATGGTAAGACATAGTGAAACACTGGGTAATTGATAAGGAATACCCGTTGTAGGTAAAGTTCCATTTTTCCATTCTTTTTCGTATACTCGACTTACTTGCTGCATATTTACAGTCACACTAATGAGAACATGAAACTGCCTGTGTTTAATTTGCATTTCCTTTGTCTTCAGGGTTGGGAAAAGCATTGACAACAGTTGACACAGAAAGTAGTAGGAATAGCTGTTAGTACATCAAGACTGTTTCTCTAACCACGTCAGTACTGAATGATGTACTTAAAGTATCCTAAAGGTTGTGTTGGAAGAAACGTCAGATATTTACCTTAGTGTGTGTGGGTGTTTTTTCTTTTTCTTTAAATGCATTAGAAAGCATGGCTAAATTGACTGTCTGCCAGCTACGTGAACCTTAGGTAGATGAAAATGTTTAAATAGTTAAAAGCACGTAGAACAGATGGTTCTAAATTATACATGCAGCAAAGGTCTTAGAAGATTTGGCAGATTACAAATGGTGAGCAGCAGAGGATAAGCAGTTTCAGAAAACGATAGTTACTATATTTGATGCATCGTACCTGTAATAAACTATCTGCACATTTTTGTCACAATGCTGCAAAAGCAATAAACTACATAATAATAAGAAAATGGTGGGTGAGGTAATTTTTGTTAAGTGCATATGGAAGAAACATTAAGAGTTGTTAAGGGATCGTTGATGTTAAAGAAATTTTATGTTCACTTCAAGCAGGGCGTTTTTTTAATCGTGGATTGTACCAATTCTTTGCAAGCAGTGGAGCATTAATATCACATTGTGATGAAGTTCTTCACAAATAGAACCCTTTGGAGAGTAAAAAAAAAAAAACCTTTAGCAAATCAGGCAATGCAGTCTGTTCAGTAGTGACCCAAAGTTCTGAATGGCACAAAATAAAGTTTTGTGACTAATGCGTGTCAGTAATAGACTAGAACTGCACTGCTAGTTATTACCCCACTTTTTTTTTTAAAAAACTAAATACCGCTGTACTGGGTTCCTCACAGTTCGGTGTTCCCAGAAAAAAAATTGCTTTTAAGACTCATTCTTGGAGATTGTTGTAGGTTGCCAATAACATCGTAAAAATATTTGAACAGTGTTAGGGGAAAGATAATAAATGCTTTGTAATTTTTGAGAGAAAGATGTTTGTGAAAACCAGCTAAGATGCTTTGCATTTTCAAAGGATAAATGATCACGATTTTTGTATTAGGGAATTTATATATGTAGGGAATAAGCAGTGGTTCACCATTGCAGTATAATTATTTAGTCTTTATAATGACCTTACAGGAAGAATAAACTGCTGTGAGACGGACACTTTTGTCTTTTTGTGAGACACTGAAAATGAAGATTAGAAAGTAATGGGAGCCTTTCTTTTTAGGTCCCGTTGCCCTTTTTCTCATTTTCTTTGTTTGCACGTTTATTATAGAACTGCAGTGTAAAGGAGCAGATGTTTTGGAAAACATCCTGATGTGTTGCTTTTTCTTATGGGAGTGCATAACTGTTCCTTCTGATGCATCGACTTGACAGCTGGTTGATTTCATGGAGCTGCTAAGAAGCCATTAGTGGTGTCATTGAATTGAAACAGAACTGTCACTCCCAGCTTGAACTGCAATTGTTAGTGTCTTTGTTGCAACTTCTGTGTTCCTACACAAGATGTGGAATATCACAATTGCAAAGAAGAGGAAGTTCATGCTCTCTGTCTCATCTCCCTGAATTAGGGGTAGGAGGTAGTAGTAGTACTTGACTGCTTTTAGTTGTATAATATTCTTACAATGGCATATGGAATGTTTAGGACTAAGATCTGAGCTGTTGGGAGGTATAGTTAGCACAACCAAAAATGCAGTTTCCTACACACACACGCACTGAGACAGTAAGGGCATCCCACACTTCAAGTTACTTCACTGAGAATTTTTTTGTCCGTAATACAGGTTTCTTTAAAGACCATTTACTTTCTTCTTGGTGCTAAGTAGGAGAAAAAAAAAAATCAAGTAACACTCCAGAACCTAGCTATTTTTGTCACATATCTAAGGCTATGTCCTATCCTGTAATAGACTTAAGATAAAGACATAAGGTAATAATTCTGAACAGCTTTTTTTTTGAAAAATGAGCAAATGTTATACTAATAGAAGATTCCAGAAGAGTGGTACTTTGTGTTTTCATCATTTAGCGAATTTGGCCCCATGAAGATTTCCAAAGTCAGTTTTCTTCGAGGTGTGGTTCAACTTTTGAGTTGTTAGTTTTACTACAGTACATGCAATACATGGTATCATACAGCGTTATAAGCTAGTTTGTGATCGTAAATTGCTGTCAGAAGAAGTACTGACACAGGCATCAGGGACAGCAGTGTTTTTTGTGATTGTCTACTCTAAAACATCCTGAACGTTGACAAAATGGAGTAAGTATATCTATCAGTCAACATATTTTAAAGAAGTCAGATACTTGTGGTGAGGATAACATTATGCAGAATCCAAAATGTAGGTAGAGTTGGTCTTTCCCACCTCACCAAAAGATCTAAATGATACATCCTTTGCTGTAAGACATCTGTGCTTTTTTGTTGTTGTTGTTATACTGCTACATTTTTTATTAAAACTCATTTTACTGTGTTTTTACTGCGTAATGGTAGAACAAAAAAGTGCATATTTGCGAGTGGTGGGGATTTGGAGTTCTTTCCTGCTTAATCTTTAGGATGAGGAATGGGAACAAAGGTAATGTATTAGAAATGTTAGAGAAGGTAAAAGATGTATTTTTCAATTTTACCTTAAAAATGTATGACTAAGAGACAAAGTAATAATGTAGAACATCTAATACAATTAGCACACCACTTCACATAATAGCTGAGTTAAGTTTTTACTTACTCTTTTATGTTTTTGCTGCCCTAAATTTACAGTTATATAATGCCCTGGTCTTCAGCCATTCTTTACCAAATAAATTAGTAATAAAAATACTCAATGTGCTTTTTGAAGTCTGTGTCAGACTTTTCCTTACTGGAAAGATAAGAAAGCAAAAAAAAACAACTAATTTTACAATGTCATTTTGATCTTTTTTTAAAAGAGAAATAGTGATTTTATTGCTGCGTTAGCATTTAATTCGACCGCCAGGTGAAAGAAATACTCTCAGTGAGGAAGTCTTGTATGTGGTTTTATAACGTAGCAATAAGGAAAGGAGGATACAAGGTTTTTCCCTGCTTACTTTAACAGAATTAATTTATACATTTGAGATAATTCCTAATAAAAATTTATTTTCTCTTTATGTGGATGTTTTCAGATCAGTGGGGAAAAGACAAATATCAGAGGAAGTACACATTTTAAACCTTACCTAATGGCAGGTGATATCTTGGATGTAGTCTCTGAAAGTACAGACTTGCAAAAAAGGTTTACTGGGCTTGTCGGTGTCTGTTTCCTTCTTTCAGAAGGATGATGCCTGTTGTCATTAGCATGAAATCTCTCCCATTGCCTTCTTGCTCAGGCCCATCAGGGCCTCCTGAATGTCGTGTTTTCTGTGTGTAGAGGACACATGACTCTCCTTTCACTTGACGTAGGTCAGGCATTGTGACGAGCTGAATGGGTTAAGCCTTGGTAGTTTGCAAAAGAGATTGCAGAGATTTATCTAGCCCCTGAGGGGGGCATCACACAAAACCTTAAAACTCAAAGTAGTAAACATGTAAAGGCTCCACCTGAAAACGTTGTCTGCCTGATGGCATGCTTACTGTTGTGAATGGTCCCATTGAAACGAATGGGACTGCTGGGTGTAAGGAGTGGTCTGGGCTTGCTTGCAGTGTAAAAGCTTGGAAAAGAAGGTAGGTTTAGCAGTAATGTAGATGTAGTGACTGTCATCTCTTCTGGAGCCTTGCATAGAGCTTCAGCTCTGCAGTTATCAGAAGAGATAATGAAGAATTTTGATTTATGAATAATCGAAACCTTTACTAGTGTGTTCTTGCAAATTAGAGGCAGTGTAAGCTGGATTTTTTTCAGAAGATTTGTTAAATATGGTGATTTAATGTTACAAAATATGCTGCCTAGTTGTTGCTGAATATGTCAAGATTCAGATTTGGATGAGATGTTAAAGCCTTGAAATCTAGGGAGTGTTTTTTCCTTCACTTTGAATATGTAGCTAACAACTTCTGATTGTGACCTTATTTATTAATCAATTTGTATTGAGAAATTTATCCTTTTTTCAATGCTGAAAGATTCTTTAATAAACAGCATGTTACATTTTATCAGATACTTATTTTAGAACAATGGTTGTTCTGTGGTATCTGAATATAATCAGCAAAAAAAACACTGTAACCTCCTCAGCCCTCAGTGTTTTCTTGCACAAGAGAAAACCACTTTGATGATAGTTATTGCAGTGGTCCACCTGATGGGTAGGGATGTAATTGTGCGAATTTTGCCCCATTTTCTGTTCTTACACTTTTCCGCAAGCATGCACTCATTAATCAAAGACGCTGCACTCCTGCTGAGGGCAGAGAGGTTCATCAAATTGGCAGCTAGTTTGGTGTAAAGAACGGTGTCGTGAAGCTCTTAACGTGCTGGGACATAAATAAATCTAAGGTCTCTGTATGCAAACCCTGGAGGTTAATACTGTATAATTCAATGTCCTGTCTTTGTTTTTATGATTGATGTTTTTAATGTTTGAAGCTTGATGCAAGCCTTGTAGTAGGTCAGGGCTGACAACGTGATTGGCTGAAGCAAAAAGCGTTAGCTGGGCAGAGACTTCGTGTATGCTGCAGAGATTTTTTTTTTTCCCCCTTACTTTTTGCGGGGAGATAATTGTCGTATTGCCTGAGCTGTTATAGGAAAGTTCTAGAGATTGACAACCCCTGCTGTGATAATGGACTTAGTGCATGGAATGCCAATAGTTTGGTCCTATTTGTTCTGAAGCTTCCTGCTATTTGTATCCTTAACAGAGCTAACATGTAGAACAAGCAAAAACTACTGGGATTTCTCTGTAGAAATAGTGGTGGGATTTGGCTTTAACATGAATTGCTTGCATATTCATAATTTAAGAACAGCTGGTTAGAGCAAGCACATAGTCGTTTGCAAGCTATTATAAACCATTCCAGTCACACATGGAGGCTGTGATTGAGCTTTTTTTTTTTCTTTATTGATCTACCTGCATTTGAAATCTGGTCACTGCAGCCACAGAGGCCTTTCATTTTAGCTAAGCTTGCAACACAGAACAGCCTCAGTATTAAATATTTAATTCTAACAAAATGCTGAATAAACTGATAAAATGTGAGCTTTAGAGAAACAAAACAGAAGGGTCAGCAGTGGCACACACGTTAAATACCAGTTGTTTATGTAAAGCAGCCTAAAAAAGTGATATCAACCAACTGTTGTAGTCCTTTGGTTTCTTTTATTGTTCCGAATAAGAAATCTTTGACAAGATTTCTTACTCTAAGATTTGAAATCTTAGACTTATCCAAGGTTACATTACTAAAACTAGTTGCTGAAATATGTGGCTTTAATGCATTGTGTGCCCAGTGCTTTTGGAGGGAAACCCGGAAATATAAAATGTGATTATATTACACAAAACGGTGGTGTAGTAAGTACAGCCTGTGAAGTATCACATGGAAAAAATAATGAATATATTAAAAATGACAATAGTTTACATGGGTAGGATTCTTTGTTATTATAATATTAAAAATACGTACTTAGAAATATTCGTCAGTGGTGACATACACAAGCTGTATTAGTAAGTGTTTTTTGTTGTTGCTGCTGCTGTTTTAATTTCAGTTTTGGTTTTCCAGGTTAGAAATAAAGTGAGGCATTACCACTAGTTTGTACACTTAGTTTGATAACTGTTCTGTGTCTTTGCGTACCTTAGTGACTGGATCTTCTAAAAGGAAAATTGTATTTTTTTGAATGATTATAAAAATCTTTCTGAACATCCTTAGTACCTGAGGGAATAAGAGGTTGCCCCAGATGCTCACTTCCATACATCTTTTGATCCAGTATGTTCCAGGTTTCTACCTCATGATCTGGCATGTAGGCAGAAAGGATTGCTGAGGAAAGAGGTAAATAAGTTCTTACTTCATATGTGTGGAACCAGGAAGATGGGAAGCCATTAAGAAGGGTTCCTTACTGTGTTAGTCAGTGAGTTAAAAATATCTGGAGGAGGACATACATGCCTGATAGATGGAAGATGGTCTAGTTTTTCAAGCTGTATTGTTTGATTTAATAAAAGATACTCTCTCTCCATGCAACTGTGGTCATTTATTTGTTTATTTATTTATAAGTAGTTATAGTAATTTTAAAAAGGTTAAGCCATAAGAAATGCAGAGCAGTGTTTTTCTATCACAGCTGTGATCATTTTTCATCCTTGGAGTTACCCCGAAGCATCTCATTGCTTCTTTTTGATGTTGACGGAAGAGCTAGATCAGAGATAATAGTTAAGACTACAGCTGTGTGGTTTAGGGGAAAAGTGAAGCAGAAGAGTAGAGTGCTCTGTAGTTCCACCATACAGCACAGTTTTAAGAGCTTTCAAAGCAAAGAGAATTCCTCTATTTTCTTAGTTTACCTAGTCTAATAAAACAATAGGGAGCCCATTTTTGCTTTTTCAGGTAAATTACCGTAACTAGGACTCTAAAGAAGTAAGTGGATGCTTTTCTCTCTCTTTTTTTGTTGTTGTTAGTTGAAACACTAAAGGGGAGTAGTTTACTTAGTAATCGTTGACAATCAGATGACAGTGAACAGTAATTGAAATATTTTCACCGTTTGGTCAGTATAGACCATGCTAAAAGGCTACTGTCGCAAGGAAAGTGTAATTGAAACAATTGTCTGAGAAATGGGAAGAAAGTTGAGATCTGTTGTCTTCTATAAAGACAATGAAAGGGTGTAGATAATTGTGCTGTTGAAGAACGTAAAGATTATGGATTTTTTTTTTACTTTGATACAGAGGGTTTGCGTATTAGGATTACTGAGTAATTCAAAAAATCACAGTGATACATTCCAGCAATTCTCCATCTTTCTGACAACTTGATGGAGAAAGCACTCAGATTTGCAATCATACCTTGAATGTATTGGAGAAAGATTTGGAGGATAGGGTTTAGGCAAAGTGGGTGCATGTTTGAACACAAAAATAGGGATGTTCCAAACAGTTAAGTCTTTGGGTGGCATACTAGTGGTCATCTATTTGGTAAGGGTGGGTTGTTTTTTTTTTTTAACTTACAAACAGCTGTCAAATCAAAATAATGAAGAGCTTGTATAATTTACTTGCTATTTAGTGCATATGAGAGGGTTTGGAGAGGTAAATTTTAGAAAACAAAAAAGCGTTTCTGGAGAGAATGTATTCTTAAAATTACAACAAACATACCGAAGGCCCAGTATTGTTTTGCACTTAGCTATAATATTACTACTTAAAGATGAGAATTGCAGGGAAAAAATTCTTTTAAGAAGTACTTTTCAAGTTTTTATTCCTAGGACTTCGATGTGTAAGAAGTCGTCTTCACTAAGCCAAACGTATTTTCAAACAAGAGTGGGAAGTGTTGATTCCATAGTTAGCCTTGTCCAGAGGGTTAGTTTTCAAGTACTGTTTCTTATGACTGTTTGAAGAAGTCTATTGATCATGGGATGGAGTAGTCAAACAGCATGCTGGGAAGGAAGGAAGGAAGGAGGAACTTATAAGGTAAAACCTCATGTTAAATGCACTGCTGACTGCAGTCACTTATAAAATGCCTTTTTTTTCCCCCTGGCATAAGGAACTAAAAGGAACAGATTATGCTAGTAACTTTTTTTTTATGTAAGATACATGGAAGCTTGGAGTACTTTCTTGATTTTTTGAGATGGTTTCTGTATGTCAACCTGTTTCTGATTATCATTAAGATATATTGATGATCTTATGACTCTTGCAGATGCCAGTAAATTTCTGGTGTTAACTGTTACGATGTTGTGGATATACAGCATATTGCAAACGTTACTGTGTTGATACAAGTGGTTTATACAAAGATGCATTTAAGTGCAGCCTACAGTTTTTTTTTTTTTTTTCCTGTTGTAGAAATGAATTATATATTTGGAGAGATCTGTTAGTAGTGTAAAGCCTTTATCATAAAACAGGCATGTAAGGGGGACAACTGCTGTTTTTTTTTTTATTTCCTTGCCTTTAAATGCTTTATTTATATAATTATTGTAGTTTTGGTACCTTGGAAAGTGCTTAATATAAATACATAAGCAGTTGTCAGCGGCAGTGATCTGTATTATGTGTTTTAGGAAAATTTTAAAATGTTGTTCAGTGGGATCTCCTCTAATGCACTTGGGAAAGCTGAGTGACTTAATTTGCTTCATACGTTGACTTCAACAGAACTGGCCTGCATTGTATTCATTTTATTAAACATGGACTGAGAGAAGGGTTCATTCTTCGATATTTGTTTTCCCACTGGCTTCCAGGAGTATAGGCGATAACACAGATAACTTGAGTGCTGATGTAGTTTGGTAATGTGTGTAGATCTTCATGTTCATTATGTTACGTTTTATTTATGTACACAATCTTATTCTTTAGCAGACCCTTCCAAGTTTCCATATGTAATTTGAGTGATTCATAACTCAATAAATCATTTGTAGTTTTCTGCAGAAGTTTGCGTAAATTTTAAAGAGGTATTTCAGTGCCAAGTTTCAAATCTGTTTCTTTATAATAGTCACTTCAGAATTTTTTAGAAAAAATTCTTCTGCAAACTCTTGGGGGAGACCCAGCACAGAGAAGGTGATACAGAAATAGTAAATCAGTATTTTTGGCTGAAAATGTCACAACAAGTTGTAATATGTTTAGCGTGACCTCTGCTGCTTGTGGAAAGCAGTGACAAACGCATAGTTTTTTCAGAGTTGTTTTCGGAAGAATTTTTGAAATACACAGAATTGATGTTTACAAGCGAAAGTTGCATTTTTCTGTTAAGATTTAGTCAGCCTAAGGATGCATAGTGAGCCCTGTGTATGTATAGCATTGGATAGATTGGTAGACAGAGTTCTTACCAACTTAGCAGAAACAAAGGAACAGTTTAGAGAAGTTATCTATATTGGCATGTTACGTACGAGGTCAGAACGTTTAAGGCGGAAAGGAAAATTCATGTATCATTTTGGATGTACGCTGGTGTAGTACTGTGTTGAAAGGTTTCTCTGGCTTGGTAAGAAGGGATATTTGTTGGTATGACTAATCTTCACATTTTTCCTGCGTATTTTTTAATTCTAAGGTTTGCAATAGTTACTTGGAGAAGAAAGGATGAAAAGTAAATGTCTGGTGCCTGGGTTGTTGCATGTAGCTGTGGAAGGACATTCACGGAATCAGTTAATACCCATTTTTTCAGGTCAAAACTTTTCAAAACTAAACTGTTGCCCTGAAAAAATGGTCAAAAGGGATCTTTCATTTTGTGTCTCTAACCATCTTTTCAAGAAGTTTGTTTCTTTTGCAGTTGGTGAGGTGATTAGGCCTGTGTTGCCCTGAGCCCATTGGCTGTAACTTATCCCATTGCATTATCATAATTAGTTAGATATTACTTGTTTCTTGAAGATCCATACTTACAATTGTGGTGCTACTGGACAGAAAGATGCAAAACTGACTCTAAAATATTGTGTTAAAAAGGGGAAGGGGCATCAGATTACTTCAGGTATATACCCAAATTTGTAAGAAAATTTTGGTTTTGGTATGACTTCACTAAATGCTTTATAGAGTTTGACTTAAATTCTGATTTACTGATGAAGTTTTATTCTGCAAAAATAGTAGCCACATGCAGATTGAGAGTAAATTAAGACCTCATGCTAGTTAAGATCTTTCAGAACGTGTTTACAGACCAAGCACTTTAAATCCATGAGATCCATATTGATTTCTTTTCCCGGGTTGCCTATCTTTACAATGAGTGATGTCAGAATTTTTGATGGCTTGGTTACAATGCAGGGTTCTTTTTTTTTTTTTTTTTTCAATGAGGTAAAAAGTTCTTTTCCTTTGAAAGGACTTTATAGATTAAGGCTGGGCTGAGTTTTTCTGTTAATGAAAGAAAGCTTTATCATGGTGAAAGAGCACCGTGCTTATGAAAAGGTCAGATTGAACTGGAAGAGTCTCAGGATGCAAAGTGGCTGCCTGAAATTCATCACTGATGAATCTGAGGTGATATACATGGAGCAGAGGGAAGCAGGGCATCACTAACTAAACATACACAGTGATGGATTCTAAAATAGTTACATAAAATCACGTAGCAATATTGGAGTCAACGCATTGTTCTGTTAAAAACGTCAGTTCAGCGGCAGTCAAAATGCAAATTTGACGCATTACTGGGAAAAGAATAAAGAACAGAACAGAAAACTTTTAAGCCACTGCATTACTTCAGGTCACCCTGTCAAGTAGGAAAAGAAAAGGCCAAAAATACTTAAAGAAATCATCAGTTAGGGAATGTTTTCCATATAAGATGGGAGTAAACAGGTGTCTTCATCTTGGGCTGTGACCAAGTGCTATGAACTCCCAAGTTGGGAGGTAGTGTCGATCTGCCTGAGGGTCGGATGGCCTTTCAGAGGGATCTGGATAGGCTGGGCTGCTGGGCTGAGGCGAACGGGATGAGGTTTAACAAGGCCAAGTGCCGGGTCCTGCACTTTGGCCACAATAACCCCATGCAACGCTATAGGCTTGGGGCTGAGTGGCTAGAAGACAGTGATGAGGAAAGGGACCTGGGAGTGTTGATCGATGCCAGGCTGAACATGAGCCGGCAGTGTGCTCAGGTGGCCAGGAAGGCCAATGGCACCCTGGCCTGTATTAGAAACAGTGTGGCCAGCAGGAGCAGGGAGGTGATCATCCCCCTGTACTCAGCTTTGGTGCGGCCGCACCTCGAGTACTGTGTTCAGTTTTGGGCCCCTCACTACAAGAAAGACATCGACGCCCTGGAACGTGTCCAGAGAAGGGCAAC
>VXAL01011434.1:4923-27003 GCA_013399475.1 Chauna torquata | reverse complement strand
TTGTGATTCTGTGATTCTGTGAACTCGTACTTGGAATAGTGAAGGTAAATAGGAAACACATTTTTGCATTTCAAATATGATTGAAATAAAGTATTAGAACTAAAATTACCCAGTGAAACAAAACTCAGTAGTTTGTTAACATAAAATAAGGTGTAATGCTTTTCACGTGATGACCGTTTAAATTGCAGAATCATCCTTGGATGCTGTGGCGAGGAAAATTAGAATGCATTTAGAATAATCAGATAAATTAATACAAGGTGTGTCTGTCAATGGCTGCTGAACACAGTGATTCAAATGTAGTGGTATGTTTGTGAAATCGTTATATTTGTGATTTTTGAGTGGAGGATCTATACCTTCATTCTTTCTCAAAATGTTTGTTACTTGTATAGATGAACCTTTATTCTGAATTACTGTTGCTGTTTATATTGTTCTTATAAATATTAGTATGGTCTTTGATAATTTGTGCGTATGGAATAATAGATGCCAAAATACAAAAATACATATAAGATTCAAATGTCTATAGAGATTTTTTTCATGTTTTTATGAGGGATTGAACAGTAAGTCTTTGGCTTGTGATTGTTCACCACATTTCTTGAGTCATCACTAATTCTCCTGGCCTTCATTCTTGGTTCCTCACTGTGCTCTTTTTGCACTGAGTTTGTTAATATGTATTCTTCCATTAACATGGCACAGAATAATTTTATGTAAGGTAACTTCAAACCTTACAGGTTTTTCTTTTATCTCTGTTCTTCTCTATACCCATGTATGTATGTATCTTAGGTATAAGATATGTCACAGGTGATAGATAACCTGTGAAGCCAGCAGGAGGTCTGCAACATTTGTAAACGTAGTCCCTGCCCCGGACATTCCGGTAGTTGTTTACCTTCTCTCCGTCTCTAGGAAATTAATTCTGGGGAAGAGGATATTTTTTTCTACTTCTTGAATAAATTCCCCTAGCACCGTAGTCAATGAAGTAAAGCCTCATAAATTTCTAAAATAGCCCATGTCTCAAATATTGTCAAAATTGGAAGGGAAGGGTTGAAGATAGCACATTCCAGATCCTAAAGTCCTAATGTATATATTTCTTCACTTACAAGAAACGGTCTTAAACTAGCTGCGGTTGCAGTGTCACTACATTAGGTATATATTGATGTATGTAACTCTTTCTTAAGCTAGCTGGAAACGGGGAAAAAAGAGAATCCTCATAGGTTATAGGCCATAACCTGTTTTTAGTTTCAGCAGAGTGAAAAATGAACCAGGAAGAGCAGCTGAACTAGATGATTGTTGAAGGTCCCTGCCAACTGAACTATTCTGTTCTATTCTGGTAGTTCCAGGATCAAAGGAGAAAAGTGCTCAGAAAAAAATCTGCCTGTGGAAAGGCGGAGTTAAAGAACAACGCATAGACCAAAGGAATCCCTCATGTTTTGCCACATTTTACTGGCAGAGACATGGTTAAAGTTTTGTCCAATCAGCAGCCTCAGTTTTTTTGTCTTGAGACAGTGGTCAAGGTAGCAATGACTGGGTACTACTCACTGAGAATATTTTAGATTTAATCTCTGCTGCTTGCAGCAACTCAAGACTGAGCTGCTCAGAAAGAGAAAAATGGAGAGAAAACAAAAGCAATTTCTGTGCTAAAATAAGAGCCTGGGACAAGCTCATTTATTATGGTGCCAGTTATGCATGAGCAAATGAATGAGAACTGTGTGTCAGGCAATATATGTGTGTTCTTATGTAGGAAGGCGGGGGGGTGAAGGATTTTGCTGGATGATGGTTTTTCATGCTGTGCAGATTCTTTTATAAATGAAGAGTTTGATGCTTCAGATCATAATTCTGTAGTTGTGTTTGCAGACTGTTTTTTGACTTCTTTCACTGTACCTCTAATTTTGTAATTTATGCTTATAAGCATTTTAGAGTTCAGAGGCCTTTTTTTTTTTTTTTGGTGAAGTAGCACTTCTATCTCAGCTGTTGTTTATCCTCTTTATTTTATTTGTTTTTCCTGCTGCCACATCAGTTTCCATGTAAACAAAGGCAGAACTGGGAACCAGCAGCCAGCAACTGAAGTTGAAAGGATCCTGGCTGACTTAGTTTTTCCTTCTCTTTCCATGGGAGGAGATATTTCAAAGGGGAGGATAATGTAGATACTTAAATTACTCTGGCAACTTTCACTTACCTTTTCATGAGTCATCTGACTTGGAAAAAGAGCACTTATAAGAGTGAGGTTTTAGTTACGACTTCAGGAACAGGCTGTGAGTAGTCAGATCAGTGTCTCAGTAGAAAATAGAGTTCAAGAGGAGCTTCATTTTAGGTTTTGGGAAATGATTTCAGGATTCGATACATAAATGTGTTGTCTCAAAAGATATTGTGCACCTTTGAATTAAATCCTAAATTTTGGACTATACTGCATGTCTCAAAATGTCTTTCAGTCACAGATTTAGTAAACTTTTGGTAGATGCAAGTAAAATTACATTCAGACCAAACTGCAGAGGTGCCTTATAAGCAAAATAACGTGCTTTAGCCAAATAAAATATTCTAAAAAAACAGTGACATGCAATTGAAACAATTCCTGTAGAGACTTTGTGTGAACAAACGTTTGGACTGTGGACTGTATTCTTCTAGGCCTCAACTGTTAAATCTACCCTACAGTAGTTTTTACAAATTCCTACAGCGTTGACTATGTTGTACAATTCTATAACTGCTTAAAAAAATTACAAGGGTTTAAGAGAACTTTTGAAACTATGGACTGTTTGCTTTGATGCATTTGAACAGTAACTGTTGTATTTGAATGTTTGTTTGACAACTGGAGCTGATCAGTTTTAGAAAATTTATTTAAACTTTGGATAGTGTGTAGTAGATATTTGTGTGTATTAGCATATTTAAATGTTTGGACCACAGTTACAAAAAGCAACTTTTTCAATGTGCATCATACATATTATAGCTAAGATGTAACAATTTACATGTTAGAGGAAGAAATTAAATCACATCTTAAAAAAAAAAAGGGCAAAGAAAAGAAAACCCAGTTCTTCTGTATATGCTTTCTACATCTTAAATTTGGAATTCTGAATTTGCATTACAAGTTTTAAAGTCCCATGCCATCTGAAATGACATCCGAGGTGCTGGCATGAAATGGTTTAAGAGGAAGAGAATTTTTGAGCAAGGCTTTGCAGCATGTTAGAATTTTGTTTAAAAAAGGAGATGTTTGTTTGTTTATGAACATGCAGCTCTTCTTTAAATAAAGCTTTATGTCTTGGATGTGTTTAAAGATGTTTTTATAAACTTTCAGAGAAGGTCTTCAATGTAGTGCAGAATTTTAGGAATGGGCGTAGTGTGAAACTACTAATAAAAATGTGTAAGGTGCGAAGCTGGTTTAGTTAGTTGGCCAAAACAAATTCTTTCACTTCTTTGGGAAGTAATTCTGATAGCAGTGCAGTAAACCAGACTGTTACATGAAAAGTACCAATTTTCTGTAAGTTATGACCAAAAAAACCCCAACAGTCAACTTGAGGACTGTGCTGTTGACATCGTGTTAAATGGAAAAAGCTGTTACCTAAAGACTTAGGATATTGCAAGTAAGTGGCAGTTAAATTCAGGGTAGTGTGTTTGCCTGGAGTAATAAATAAGTGTTGAAACTACTTTCGTCCTACAGGACTTGCAGTTGCTGAGGCATGGAGTTTGCGTCTAGTTTAGGGAAGGCCTATTGCAGCTTTACCCATTTTTAAAAAAAAAGGGGGGGGAGGGGGGAAGGAAAAGGAAAAAGAAGAGACCACCTGTTATACACAGTTCTCAGCCTGTTTTTCTTCAGGATCACCTTTGAAAGGAGAGGATTGAAAACACATCAGAAGCTAGTGTAAACATGTTACTCTTATTTATTTATTTATTTTATTTTTGGTGTCTTTTTTGAGTGTACCAGATTACCGATCAATGTTGTCAATGTAAACCACATAGTGCTTAAAAGCAACGATTTTTTTTGTGGGCAATTGGTCTCTGAAATGCAGCTTTTTAAAAGAAAGAGTCTTGGAATATTACTGGCTATGACAATACTCTTAATAGCAGATGTTATTTTTAACCACAGAAGCCTGAGTATATTGTCAAAAACAGGATTAACTGTTGGGTTGGTCATTCTGTACATGGATGAACTGCATTTAACTTTCATTACAAAAATTAAAAGAGGAATAGCAATACTAGAAATTGGAAAGATTGTTTGTGATAGGTGATTCATTCTAAAGTGTTGAAATACAAGTTTGCTCTAATTTATTCATTATTTTAAACTTACTGCCTTCTTATGATAGGTTATGTGGCTTCAATATGCCCGTGATATTTTTAAAGGAGCTTTTGGGATCTTAACTTACACAGGTATCTTATTTTGGTTAGCATAATTTGAACACTTAATTGAAGTCTGCTCATGAGCCTAGGTTTCTCTCTAGTTCATAAACACTGTGGATGAAAACTGCAGCCTCCAGTTCATTGGATACACCTACTTTCAGAATGGAATGTATAAAAGCGAAGTGAAACTGATCTAATGCAGGGCACTGTTAAGTGACTGTGACATGATGCAGAGTGCTTATTAAGACCTATGCACTGGGTCAGCATTGGTCGTAAACCAACAAGGTATACACTTATTCTGAAATTGTGTTTCGGTAAAGGAGATAAAGGTGCTTGTTTAGTTGCTCATATACCTTATTTGGGGCCTTCATCTGCTAGAAGGGATCTTGAACAGTATGTAGATTCCTTGTGTCCCCAGTACACAAGAATAAAGTTTGCCCTTACATGTAGGGTAAGTATCATAATTTGCATGTATGTGGCTACCTTCATATACAGGTGTAGGCCTAGTCGCACTGTAAGCGGAGATGAGTATGTAAAATTGTTTTGCAGAATGTGAGCCTTAAATTATTTTGTGTCTGGGCTCTTTTTATGACTTCAGTAGTAACATTAATACTATTTTAATAACTTTAATAATTTGAGGATTTTTTGGTCTTCAAAACAATAATTACGCTTTTTGTCAGCAAAAATTATTCTACCAGATTTAAACAATCATCTCTTCTAATTAACTGGTGTTTTTGTTACTATGAAAAATATTTTGCCCCACTTATACTGAATAACAGTAGACAGAAAATCTCAAGCATTAAAAATTTTTGTTCCTTTTCTATTTTTTCTGTTCTGGGCAGATGACAAGTTTAGTGCTATTCTTAAACAAACAAAACCCAACCTTTCCCAGAGATGATCATTAGAGAAAGCAGGAAAGTAATCATATATGTGTCTGCTTATCCAGTGAATATGATACTTGAATTGTTTTATACGTAACGGTTTGTCTTTGATGTGTGCACAGTATTCGCATTGTAGTTTTTAATGATGTCAGGTACCATCCCAATTAAAAAGCTAATTGTGATGCATAGAATGGTGTTGGTTAAAAAATGAAACACTGTGGAATATTGGTTCTGCATAATGTAGATTTCTGAAAATCTTTAAAAGTTATTGTCTTGGATCCAGACTCATTAGCCTTGGAGCTATAGATTAACTTGTGTTTACACACTTTATTATAAACAGAAGTTGAATCAAATACTTTTTATGAAATAGAACAAGTAATTTCTGATAAAACCCAACAGCTTCTGTGATGTTTCTGGTTACTGCTAGTTACACAGGAGGTTCCTTTGTGGCCCTTTCCCCTTTAAGTGCTTGTTGTCAATACATGTAAAATTTTATGATCACGCTGTCTGTTCACCTGTTTGTCCGTGTGCTTGTCCATTCCATGCAGTAACTTCTGTTTACAACTCATTTCGAGCCATAATTGAGAGTAGGCTGGACATTCAAAGGTACATTTCCACAGTCTTGTGAAAATCAGTCACCGTGTTGTGGAAGGTGCATGGATAGACCTGCCAGCTGAGGAAATGGTAGGCAGGATTTGTGCTATTTCAGCTCTGCCCAAAGCAGTTCTCTGATTCATCACTGTGTGCACGCTGTCCTGTATATTTATCTCCACCACAATCACTGTCCTTGCCAAGTGGGTTGTTGCAGTTGGCTTGTCTTTCTTGGGCAGGATCTGGTTTACAGCAGTAGGAAAGTACAAAGGACCACTTTGCTCACGGTGGAATTTTTTTGTTACATTTTGAAAGTAGCATGCATATAAGGAAACCTGCAGTAACTGCAAATTTATTGTCTGTGGCTTTTGCATTATGCCTTTTTACATGTGTTATGTGTGTAATAGAGAATTTGGATACTAGCTACTAAAGTTTACTTTTTGGATCAAAATAATTTTTCAGAATGAATTTAATTTGATATGATTTGAATTACAAAATGTGGGCCACTTTTAAGTAACTAATAGAATGATAGTTACATATGTAACTTTCATAAGCTATCAAATATTTCTGATGGTGGAAATTCCTTGGAATCATTCTCATGTACACATGTATTTCTTACTGGGGACACGGATATGCTAACGTAAATCACACTGATTTCTTACCTTTTCATTGCAGTCATACATAAGAGAATAAACGTCAACATTGATGTGTAAAACATAAACTTGCCTTTATGAAATACCTATGCAGTTTTCCAGAGCTTTTGCTGTAGTTGAGGATATTTCAGAACAGTCTTTGTGCTTAACAGCAACCTGTTAAAAATGATTGTGTGTGGTTAGTGTATGGACAGCTGATCGCAGTTTCATCAACAAAAACAGGATTTTTCATTTCATTTGGTCAAAGGTAAATGAAGATCACAGGGTTTAAAAAAGTATGTTTGTAGCAATTTTTTAAATGCAGTTGAAGGTTTTTTCTTCTTTTTTCTTCTTGCTGCTTCTTTCTTTTTTTCTTCTTGCTGCTTCTTTCTTTTTTTCTTCTTGCTGCTTCTTTCTTTTTTTCTTCTTGCTGCTTCTTTCTTTTTTTCTTCTTGCTGCTTCTTTCTTCTTTTTTTTTCCAAATATCCTGGACTGGATTTTAGTGGAGCAATAGATCATACTTGATTCACTTCCAAGTTGTAAACTGTAAACCTGATTAGCAGGATTCAGATCTGTTTGTCAGACGTTAAAAAGCCTGTGCAAATAGCTGCTTTATTACAATATAAATTGCATTGGTTCATGATGTGGCAATGACTAACTGCTGCCGATGTTAGAAAAGAAGTCATCACACCATTGCTGAAAAACAGGTTTCAGTATTTAGCTTACAGAAGTTAGATGCCATTAGACCGGTATAAGTTTAACTAGTTTCCAACAGCAGAAGTACGAAAGTACAGGACTTTTTTTTTTTTTTAACAGGACTTTTTCTTTTTTCTTTTTTTTTAACAAGTCATTTAAATTACTTTTTTTTTTTTATATTAGCTGATGAAATAATTAGACATAGCATCTTTTAAAGAGTGTGGTCTCCAATTCATTTTCAACTTTCCTGTTGTTTGCTTTCCTAGTTATTCTTTACGGGCCGTGGGGAAACACCAGAGGTCAGGTTACCAGTGGTTTTTAGGTAATGAACTGAAAGCAAGTGACTTAAGTTTTAAACAAATGTAAATCTTAACCGTCTTTCCTTCTAGATAAAAACTAGTTTGTTTATAAAATTAATCCAGACTGGATTATTATAAAATGGCTACAATTTTTTTTTTTTTTGTATTCAGATGTTAAGTGATGCTGAGGGTGAGATTTAAGAAATGCTTAGCATTTCTGTTGATGTCCTTGTTACAAGTGCTTTGGACTCCGTTAACAGCAGAATTAAGTCAGTGCTAATCAGGGGTTAGAAGTCTTTTAGTTCAAGCTCCAGCCTCTAAGAAGTGAAAAGACAAGGGTGTTCTAGTAAGAAACACTTCATGTGTTCAGACTTCACCTGGCTTGCGGCTTCTTGCTCCATTGCATTCTACAGTGGTCCCATCCACTCAGGTTTCAGTGCCGTTTCTTTCCAATACTTTCTCTTTCAGTTGCTGGGCAGACAACTTTCTTTTACAGGTTCATAGGTTATCTTGTCAGCCTTTGTCTTAGAAGAAACCTGAGTCAAAACTCTGTCGTTACTCTGAACCTGAAAACTTGCAGACCAGAAGACTGTACTCATAAGCATATTTTTGCCCAGAAAGAGTAGAGGAGCAGAGAGAAAATCATTACAATCCTGCAAAACACAAAGCTATAGTTCTTTTCATCAGGTCTTCAGGCTTGCTGTAATCCATGCTGTAGTTTGCTTACTGTTCCCAGTAGTTTGTAGTTTGCTTACTGTTAGCAATGGCCAGGCCATTGCTGTTATACTGGATTGATGCTAGGGTGATTGATTTAATATATATGAACAGTTTGAAGTTAGAATTTAAGGCTACCACTAGTTCTTTATTTTTAGACTTTTTATTTTATGCATACATAATTCACCTCTTTTTTTTCTTTTTTTTTTAATTGCCATACCATGGAGGCAGAATAGTTCTCTTGTATGTGGCCAAGATTTACATCATCACTTCATCAGGACTTGGCTCCTGGGAAAGGAGAAGGGGTTGTATGGGGGGGGGAAACATTGGCACTCCTGTCAGCTGAGACCATTATTCCTGCCTAATTCTCAATTTCTTTTGACTAGTAAGACATTAAATCCCTAACTTGCTTTACACTTCCAGCTTCCATAGAAGTCTTGTGGTCTGTTGTTTTGGTGCTATGACATTGTCAATGTTTTTTGTTCAATAGTACTGTGGAACTAAGTTTTCCGGTAGTATGGAGAAACATCTGCATGCAGTTTCCGTTTCTTTGAGCTAATTGTTATCATGATTCCTTTTGCCATGGGAGTATCCTAACACTACTTGAAATACAGGGAAATATGTGTTGAAGGACAGAAGTGAAATTTGTCAGAAGTGTGGAGTTCTGTGACCGGTTCTGGGCTCCCAGGTAGTACGAGAGAGATGCGGAGCTGCTGGAGAAAGTCCAGTGAAGGCCACAAAGATGAAGAAGGGACTCAAGCATCTGTCCGATGAGGAAGGGCTGAGAGAGCGGGGACCGTTCAGCCTGAAGAAGAGAAGGCTCAAGGGGGATGTTATCAATGTGTGTAAATTCCTAATAGGAGGCTGCTAAGAGGACAATCAGGCTTTTTTCAGTGGTGCTCAGTGACAGGGCAAGAGGTGGTAGGCACAACATAAAACAGAAGGCTCCATCTGAACATCAGGAAACACGTTTTCAGTGTGCGGGTGACGGAGCACTGGCACAGGTTGTCCAGAGAGGTTGTGGAGTTTCCCTCCTTGGAGATCTTCAAACGCCGCCTGGACATGTCTTGGGCACCCTGCTCTGGGTGTCCCTGCTTGAGCAGGGGTTGGACCAGATGACCTCCAGAGGTCCCTTCCAACCTAAAGCATTCTGTGAGAAAAATAGGCTAAATGAGTGCAGCTAAGAATGAATCAGTCGTACCTGTAATGTGTCCTTAACCAGGTATTACAGAGCCATGATATAAGTGACACTGTTGTCGTAAGTTAAAACACTGCTTGTCGTCTCTAAGAGAAGGAAAATACTTTCTTCTTATCAGAAGTATAGTTGTTCTGTGTCTGCTGATACTTGTGTAGCGTCTAAGATTCATTCAACTGACTCCTACCTTGTGCTTGCTTGTTGGCTTTCTCAGCGCCTGTATTTTGTGTGCTAGCAGGGGACGAGTAAGTTCTCTGTTCTAGGGTGTCGTGTGGAGGCTGGAGGGTCTGCTTTGCTGTTCAGCTTCAGGGAAATGAACTTACGCTAGCAGGGTTTTGTGGCTAGGAAACCCTGTGAAACAGACTTCACCCACCAGTGTGGGTTTTCTGAGGTCAAGTATCGTACACCTGTGCTTATTATGTGACCTGATAAGTCAGCTAAGTGAGCCTCATGGCTCATGTCATGTGTCTTGGCAGCTGAGGGCTAAACAACTGAAGATGTCCATTTGTACTACCATTTTCTATGATACAGGCTTTTATATTGCCTTTGATATAGTTGGTGAGTCACACATTGACCCATGTGAAACCTTTTGTTTTTCCCAATGTATAATATGCTAATTTGGAGTCACTGTTTTAATTTTGATAAAACACGTTCGCTAGTTTTATTTTTCATAGTTGTAATTCCACTTTTTAATAACCAATTTCTCTTTCTTCATATATGAAGAACATACAGGGTGAAATGTAAACATACAGTGGTTTTGAAAATTAGGAAAATGAGTGTTACTATTAACTTTGTTCCTTACCGTGCTGAAGTTAGTTTACCAACTTCTGTGCCTAATTTGGTCAGGCAGTAAACTTCAGAAACAAAATACTAAAAAAAATAAAACTGCAATCTGTCAGTAATAACAAAACCTGTTTTTACATCTTTGGTTGTTTAGAAAAGTAATGCTGCCTTCAGTACACCTATAACTAGGAAATATATTGTATGATCCATTATCTTGTAATTTTCACTGTGATTAGTAAGAGCTGTGTTCCGATCTAAATGTAGTAGGGACATAAACCAATACGATTTGCTACAAGATTTGTTATTTAAAATCAAATATTACACTATTAAATTGGAATGAAGATGCAATATTTGAATCACAAATGGATTATTTTATTATCAGCTTCATATACCGGTATGTTTTTCTTACGTATTGCTATTTCTTAGCTTATATTACTAGGTATTTGTTAGTGGCAACTCCCAATACAAGCCTATCTCACTCAGAGATAGTCCTCTGACAAGTAAGCTTTCAAATATATTGTGCTGCCTTTTTTTTTTTTTAAAGGTTTCTGCTGTTTTTGAGCTTTGTGAAAATACGTGCTTCCTGTTTCAGGTGATGTAACTTCTTACATATTTCGTCTTAAAAATGTCTTTTTTGCATGGATCACACATCAGGAGAACAATTACAAGTAACTGTAAAAAGTATCTGTGTTTCTGCCTGAAAAATACTACTTCTGCATTAGATTTAGATTGACTCTCCAGTTTGGGACACAATGTGGGTGGTCTTTTTCTCTTAAGATATTTCAGGCTCAAAATGGCAGGTGATTGTATGTGCTTTCAATGAGATACTGAGAATCATAGAATCACTTAGGTTGGAAAAGACCCTTAAGATCATCGAGTCCAACAATCAGCCTCATACTGCCAAGTCCACCACCAAACCATGTCCCTAAGCACCATGTCCACAATTGTGTTTCAGAAAAAACAGGTGTATGTGCGTTTCTCTTTATTTCCCCTAGTGGTTAATTTTTAAGAATGAGAGTCGTGGGTTTTTTTGTTTTTTGTTTTTTGTTTGTTTGTTTTTTTAATTGGTTTTGCTAACAGGCAGGACAACGTTGTTTTTGTCATTGATGTGAAAATATGGAGAGATGAGATCTGGTCCAGAGATGTTGAAGTGTAGCTATACACAATAACCAATTAATTTCCAATTTCAATTGGTTAAAGAAATGCTTAATTTTGCAGCTGTTAATTGCTCTCATTAGAGAAGATACAGACTGTTTCTGTTTGTCATGTCAGAGGGAGCACAAATTTCAGAGATAAAATTACTTTCTCTATTAAGGACCTGAGAATAAGATCTTTACATGGAAAGAAGTAGCTTCTCATTTGAATTTTCAGAGTAGGACTTTGTTTGCTTGTGTACTTGATTTGATTTAATTAGGAATCAAATCTGTAGTTGACATCTCATCTAACCATGTGTTAGTAGAAAATTTCAGTGTTGGGAGACTTCATAAAAGTGACTTAGCAACCTTTCAGATATGATGTCTCAACTTTGGGCTGGCTGTGATATTAAACACGTCTAATAATAAAGTTACTTATGTTAGCAGTGAGAATTTGCAAAAAATGAAATAATTTCAGGCTATTTCTATTTACAGTTCTAATAGTTATAATAATGAAAAGAATTGTCACTGCGTTCCTGTACATTTCTTCCCCTTTTCACATGCAGCATGTTTTTATTTCACTTATGTAGCCAAATTTAGTCTCAAAAAAAAAAAAAAGCCTTTTCCCCCTTTATATATAAAATTTATTTTTTCATCCTTCCCTGGACTGGCTTTTTCATCCCTATTTTCTCTGTTTTCCCTGGCTATGTTTAGTATCTTTATTGATGATCTGGATGAGGGGATCGAATCTACCATTAGCAAATTTGCAGATGACACCTAGTTGGGAGGGATCTGCTGGAGGGTAGGAGGGCTCTGCAGAGGGACCTGGACAGGCTAGATAGATGGGCTGAATCCAACGGTACGTGGTTCAACAAGACCAAGTGCCAGGTCCTGCACTTTAGCCACAACCACCCCAAGCAGCACTGCAGTTGGGGACAGAGTGGCTGGAGAGTGGCCAGGCAGAAAGGGACCTGGGGGTACTGATCGACAGCAGGCTGAACGTGAGCCAGCGGTGTGCCCAGGTGGCCAAGAAGGCCGATGGCATCCTGGCCTGTATCAGCAATAGCATAGCCAGCAGGACTAGGGAGGTGATTTTCCCCTGTACTCGGCCCTGGTTAGGCCGCACCTCAAGTACTGTGTCCAGTTCTGGGCCCCTCAATTTAGGAAGGACATTGAGGTGCTGGAGCATGTCCAGAGAAAGGCAACGAGGCTGGTGAAGGGTCTGGAGCACAGGTCCTGTGAGGAGCTGCTAAGGGAGCTGGGGTTGTTTAGCATGGAGAAGAGGAGGCTCAGGGGAGACCTTATCACACTCTACAACTGCCTGAAAGGAGGTGGTGACCAGGTGGGGGTTAATCTCTTCTCCCCGGCAACTAGCAATAGGACAAGAGGACACAGTCTTAAGCTGCGTCATGGGAGGTTTAGGTTGGACATGAGGAAGAAGTTCTTCACAGAATGGGTGATCAGGCATTGGAATGGGCTGCCCAACGAGGTGGTTGTGTCACTGTCCCTGGAGGTGTTTAAAAAAAGACTGGATGTGGCACTTGGTGCCATGATCTAATTGACGGGGTGGTGTTAGGTCATAGGTTGGACTCGATGATCTCAGAGGTCTTTTCCAACCTGGCTGATTCTGTGTCTGTGTGCATCTGTGTGATTATTGATTTTTAGTACTGTGCATGTTTCGTTGATTAATGCAGGATGCAGTGAAGTTTAGTTGGTGACTGGGGTTTCTGGCTAGTGGTACAGTATGCAAAATAATTATATTTTTGGCACATGTGAGTGCCTGTGTGAATGCTAAAGTTGTCTTCCTGTTCCATCCCTGTTTGCTGGAGTTGACAAGATTCTAGAGCAAATATGCAGTCTCAATATAGCAGTCTATTTTCCTCCTCTGTTTAAAAACTAAGTCCCTCCTAATGCATTAGTGCTTGGACTTTTTCTTGTTATTCAGCTCAAAACTGATGTTAAAGTATGAAATGGTGCTTCTTTCGCTAAAAGAAAAACTTTATAATTCTTTTCACATTTTTATCTTCCACTGATCGTGACGGCAGGAGGAGGAACAGTGTTGTATTTTTACTGACTGTTGCTCTCTTCAATTTGTACTGGCATGGCGATCGGAGTTGTTAATCAACATGTCCCCACTGGCTAGAGAATGGCCTTGACATCATTCTTCTTATCTGTCAAATGTATGGAAGTGACACACATGGGAGGTTATACAGAACGGCTGACACTTTTTACTCATAAGTGTGCTTGACTTATCTCTGCAAGTGCCAAGTCAGAAAAATTCTATCATGTCTGTGGAATGTTGGGAGTCAATGAAAACTAATTAAGTGATGCAAAAGCCTTTCAGCGTTTTTAGATGAGCTTTGCTGAAAGATCATTTTTTCACAAATCTTGATCAAAATTCCTGATCATGATGTAGACCTTCATGTTATTGCTGACATCATTGCTTTCATCCGTCATAACAGTGAAAGGTCCTGATGTGGAAATGTTCATGGCCTAACGGTTTCTGATGTGCTGACAGAGCTTTGATGGACCGTACAGCTTTCGTTCTTCCAAAGGGAATTTTTTCTTAGCTGAGTCTGGGAACATCATCTTGTCAAGCTATGTGAAGTGGTCAGCAATATGAATAGTAAAAACACCTCAACATTCTTAACTTTTTCACTTTTTAGCTTGATTTGTATTTCAGTGGGAAGACAATGATGCTACAAAACTGGCGTGTTTTGCAGACAATGTTTTCCCTGAATAAAGCAAAAAGCAGTTCAAAGTTGAATTCCTTTGTAACAGTACTGAACTAAATAAAGTCTGAGATTAGGAGTTAAGCTTTTGTGGCCTCTTGCACTGAAAGACAAATAAGCTCATTCTTCACACAGTTTATATATAGATTTTCACCACTTGGAAATCAGATTGTGTAATTGTTCCAGTATGAGAATTATTAATAGTGTTTTAAAAATATTTGAAATTGGCCAAACAAATTTAAATTCATGAAGATTTAGGGGGATAGATAATTCAAAGACTAATAAGGAATATCTGTAGAAGGTGTTTATTTGATGATTATCAGACGATCTTACCTATGTCTATGTAAGTGGATCCCTACGCGTAGAGAACTGAATATGAGAGAAGTCTCCAGCTGTATAGATCAAATTACTTTAATAAAAGAATAAGGAGGAACTGTGTGCTAGAAGCCTCAGTCTTACAATCTGGGGCCAATTTATAGTCCCTGTGTGCAATGTTCTGTCAGCTGACAGTCCAACTGCTGCGTTTCCTCTACATCAGAGGTATAGTCTTCCCGCTGAAGAAAGCGGGGGTCAAAGGGTTTCTGTGGCTTCTGATTTCGTAAAGCAGTGCTGGCATACTCCCAAGAAAAATGTGGCTTTTTGAGATTCGGACAGATATAAAAATGGATGAACCTTATTTTTTCTGCTCACAAGATGATTTCTTAGTGAAAACTAGAGAGGTTGTGCAGTCTGCTTCCTTGGAGATCTTCAAAAGCTGCCTGCACATGGTCCTGTGCAACCTGCTGTAGGTGGCCATGCTTGAGCAGGGGTTGGGACAGAGGGACCCAGAGGTCCCTTCCCACCCGAACCATTCTGTGAATCTGTGAAACCAGCCTGGCCAGTGTCATGCATTTCTTCATTTTGCCCATGTGCTTTGCTTTCCCTCTTCCAAATTTTGGTCCTTTCAAATTTTCCCCTTAGTTTCTTCGTCCTTTTTTTTACCTACCTCTATATGCTACTGTTTCTTCTCCCTTCTGTATTTGATAGATTTTCATCATTAATTGACTGGAAATACTTGGGAAAAAAAGTCAGTTATGAGCTCTACAGATTTTAGACATAATGGTGCACTAGTGTAATTTTGTGTGTTACAGTCTAATGATAGTTGTCCAAGAAAAGGTAGCTGAGTATATATTTGAAGTTTGAGTGTATCAAACCAAAATAAGAGATTTTCATGTTTAGTGCAGAGGAACTTTCCTCCTGATGCATTTTCACAGAATCTGCTTATGAGCATTGGTGTTTAATGTGGATGTAGCCTTGCAACCAACAATAATTTTCCTTGATTTAATTGTAACTTTAATCTAAATTGTTAATGTGAACGGTAACTTTGTCAGTTAACTGACTACTCCTTGATCTTTTTCATTCCTTCAGTTCCAAGTGCTTCAAAGATAACGTGACAAAAAAACCCTACGACTCCCTCCTTGCATTAATTAATTAGAAGTTTGCATTTAGCTGGCAATTAACAGTTACCTTTTTTGTGTCCTTACGTTAATAGAAATTTCAGAGCTGACTGTGCATGTGTTCTACTTCTTAAGTCTCCCAGGCTACTGGAATTTGACTGCAGTGGAATTCACACCTTTTACCTTATTTCTGTTTTTCCAAAGTTAAGATTTAGGTAAATGCCTTCACTTCCTGCTGCTTCTAGTAGTTTGTCTAATGTAGGTGAAGAGTGCTTACTTCATATGTGATACAGGAAGAGTGTGAGAAAAGAGGGCATTCTGGGTGAAGAGACATTCTGTTTTTCTCCTTCAAACAGTGGAATAGGGAATATACAATTGCAAATGAGTGGAAGAAACAGGGAGATCTTAGAGAAATTTTTGGTCTTGAGTAAAAATTAAGAGACTCAGTGGAACGTGACAATATTGAAGACAGTTTAGTGTTTTTTTTTTTCCCTCCCCCTCCAGATTGCATTATTCCTGTTTAGAAGATAACAGCAAGATCCATGAAAAGTTTAACAAATAAACAGTTCTGCATGGCAGGTGAATGAGCATGTGATTGCTGTATCTTTTTTGGCTAACCTTTTACCTCAGCAAATCATTCAGTTGAATGTGGAATCTCTGGATGGAAGTCTTTTTGTGCAGTGGCTTTAATTATTCTCTTACATCGTTGTTCCATTATGAATGTCCTGATAAGTCTTCGTCTGGAATACAGTTTATTTTTGTTCCAGAAGGCTTATTCATGTTCAAAAAAAATGAAACTAACATACGTGAGAAAAACAGATTGAGGGGAATTGAGAAATTTACTGGAATTGAAAGAGCTTAAACTGGTTAAGTTTAACATGACTAAAAACTGAGAGCTTGCATACTCCGGCCATGTAGTCCACAAACTCCAAGAAAAACAGTAGATTGTCTGCTTTCATTCTACAGTAAGTAGAATGAAAATTGTGGGGTTCAAACAAGTGGAGTTGAGCTGATGAATAATTTTAGACTGAAAACCTGAAGGACATGAAGATGGAAGGAGGAGGCTGATTTTCAAGATGGAGTTCTGTCACTTATGAAAAGGATTGCATGATGTGGAACAGGAAGTAGATGTGATATAGGAAGTCTTTTCCAGTCCTGCCTCTCTTAATGTTAGTACACTGCTTTATAGAATGGTGGGGGGGGGTGAATTGCAAACAGGTAAAACCCAAGTACACTACATAAGTTTTTAAAAGAAATTCTATGCAGAACCCAAGCTATAAGGGAAAGCATTTGGTTTCTAGTACTTAAGTATTCCTCATGCCTACTAATGCCCAATCTTTGCTAGTTCTAATATGCACATTTCTGAAATCTGCTGCTGAAATGTTACCGAACTCCTGTTGAATTACCAGGTTCCAAAATCACAAGCAACGTTTTTGCTTTGACAGATAACTCCTTTATAACAAAAGGGTGATTCAAAAGTTGATATATATTGAGCTGAAATCATTTGTATTTTTGAAGCCGCATCATGGTTTTTCTTCATCATCCGTACTAACTTGGTGCAGTTTACTGTTCTTTGTTGTCTTATCATATTGTGGTTTTCATATATCTTATTAATCAGTTGAGGAGAGTCCAGTGTGTTCTGTGGTGGACTTGTCCGAGCCATTGTGTATACCAGCTAAAGAGTCCCTCTTGGTTTGGAGATGCAGGCAGTACGTAAGTGGAAGATGGTTTTAAAAATGTTCTGTTTCTGAAACTATCATATATTCACACAACTCTTACATTGTTGAATGTACCATCACAGTGGTATTTTTTATTTTGGCCAATCTTTTTGTTCTAAATTCCTGTTTTAAATGATTGGTTCTCTAGGCTTTAGTTCATCCAAGATGATAAAAGCCCTTTTAAAATTACTTCTGAAAATATTTGATTTTTCAGTTTACTTGCCCATTTTTTCCCAAAATTGTGTATTTTAGGGGTGTAACTTCTCTTTTGACTTTTCTGATTTTTCAGTGGGAGTTTCCAAGTATCAGATTGACATGTGTCAGTCTTTAATAGGTATTAATGACTTTTCTGCTAAGACTTAAAACTACCTATCTCATCTTGGATAAAGAAATTTGCTTTGGTTTTCTTAAATATTTATATGAGTTTTAGGGAATAAGTGCCTCCATTTTATCAATGTTCTATCAGGTTTTCAAGAAATACTAGTTACAGTAATATGTTAACAGAAATGTAAAAAAAAGTTTGACTAAAATTCCCTTATCCCACTTTTTCATTCTTTTATAAAATCATAGCTTTGTTGGCTTTCCCATCACAGTAAACTTCCAGAATAGACAAATTTTGAATTACTGTTGAATACCAGGAAGAATGTAACTTAAAAACTCAGGTTCTGTGAACCTTTGTTTACAACATAATTAAAAAGAGCACCAAGTCATTTTATAAAGAAAAACAAATCTTTTGTAGAATGTATGTGTTAGAGAAAGAAGCAAGCTGCAGTCATGAAAGAAGACTTCTCATCTCACAGCTTTATGGTGCACTTTTTGTGGCATTCTGCAGTGTTTTGAGAATCTAAGTTTTGATTTAATTGAGAAGATGCCATTGCCAGAATGTAAACCAGTTATCCCAGTCTTGCATTAAAAAAAATATTGCAAAGTGATAAGTAACAAAGGTGGGAAATCACCCCACCCTGTCTTCCCACTTCTTCCCACTTAATTCAAAAGTTAATTAGCTCCATTTATATGCTAATATGAAGCACAGGAAATTTTTCTTTACTTTGTAAACATTGAGGTAATAATGCGGAGAAAAGGATTAGGTGACATTAAAGTTGCGTAGTTAATAATGAAATAATAAAAAAAATTACATGTCCACATTAACTGTCCCATTCCTGCAGTGAGAAAGAATTTGCACACCCATGTGTCTGTGTAGCTCCTCATCGCAGTCAGTGAGATACTTTGCCTGTGCTGGGTTGATAATGGGAAATACGAACATAAACGGTGAAGTTTACAATCTCCTTATTCAGGCGATTGTTTTTTTGATCTTTCTGATCTTTTAAACATTCAGCTTCCAGTTATCTCTACTGTGTGTTGAATGTTGACCTTTTCTAGCTTTTTGTACCTTTAGTAGTTTATTCTTAAATTTGCGTTAGCGTTTTGCTTGCTTTTAAATAGTGTGCTTTACACTTTGTAATAATCAGTTCTGAAATTAAATCTGAAAAATAAACCACAATGAAATGTTTTTTTTTCTGATGGGCTATGGTAAGTGGAATAGCTAAGTACTAAAATGGAGAAGAAGAAACTAGATGCAGGGAGTATTGTTACTGCACAATTAAGTGGTAAAACCTGAGCTTTCTGTGTTCGTGTGTATGCACAGTTGTCTCAGAAGAAAATATTTAGTCTGAAACAATATTCGTTGGTCCTTCTTGATACTTTGTGCTCAGAGATGGTGGTGTTGTGTAACTTCCGTAAGTTCATGCCAAATCACACATTCACTGTTGAGTTTTAGCTCAATTTTCTACTTGGTATAGTATTTGTGTACCTAAGGCAGCTATTTACTCTGTTCTTTGGACAGTAGGGCCAAAACAAATCTTGTATTCTTTTAATCAGGGAGAAGAAAAATAGTGAAATATGTGAGGAGCATTCAATTGCTATTTATAAAGGTAGATGCTTCTTTTGTGTCAAAATGTTAAATTTAAAGCTTCAGCTTCTGAAACAAATAGTATGAATTTCAAAGCTCATAGTTATTTGTCCTGGTCATGTTTTCTCTAGATTGCCTCATAAATAAAAGGTGGGGCTCTTTTCTTGATAATGATTTATGCCTTTTTTTTTTTCCTTTTATGGCTCGTCTTGAAAACCTCAGTAAACAGAAGTTTGGATTCTTCCTTGTTGCTTCTGAATAGTTTTCATATTTTAATTTTATGTCAGTAGTGCAAACTCTTACCTGGTCAGCTAATGCAATTTTGAGTAAAGCAAAGATGAGAATGGAATCTAAAGTAACAACCACAAACATTTGCCACGATTGGTGTGGCATTTAGTAATTATAGTTGATGTATGCTGGTGATCGAGTTGCACAGCGTTCTAAGAGTTCTGGCAATAAGTCTTAAAGTGAATGGTAGAAACGTGTGATAGGCAGTATAAAATACCGAGGTAGTCAAAAACCTAGAGCTGTCAAAAAGATATGCTGTTATTTCTACTTCAAATACTTAACTTTAATTAAGTTATCTAATCCGTTCTGTTTGGGATGATCAAAATTCTTGCATTTCCTAATAGAAGTTTAAATCAATTTTGAGTCAGTGCTGCTTCCATTTAATTGGTACGGTTTTCTATTATACCTTACCTGGCCTTATGCTGAGAGGTTGCTAAAAGGGACAGCAGCACTGCTGTGGCTGCACCCTGCCTCTCTTTTGCATTGGACTGGAAGCTTGTTCAGCTGCCAAGGGAAGAGTGAGGTGAATTGAACTTTCTGAAGGAAAGTTCAGGGTTCCAGTCAGCCAGCAGAATGGTTGAGAGAGTAGCAAAAAACATACTTTCTGAACCTTTTTGTCTCTCAAATGCTTTTCTCACACTCTTTAAAATGTGTAGTTACTGTGTCAGATCCCCTTCCGTCAATTTTCTCTTTCATTCTTTCTGGTCTAGTAGGATTTTTTGTGTTGTCACAGTAATGTTTCAATCTCTCCTTGGGAGGACAAATGTGATTCCTTTCCTGTATAGGTGGATGAAGTTGACCCAGACCGTTACAGGAACAGTTTAGTTTGTTCCTGGCTGTCCTTAGACAAGGCAGAAAATTAAGAGTTCTTTTCCTGGGAGGCCCCAGCAGTGTAGTTCGACAGTAGTGACCATAACAAACAAAAAAGCAATTGTTGGTGCCAATGCCCAAATGCTTACTAGCTGTAATTAAAAATGAAATTAAAAAAAATGCAGCTGTTGATATAATTGCCTACTAGATTTAAATTGTTACCTAGCTTATTTTTAACTGTGTAAAAGAAGTTCTTGCTGATGTAGATGGCTGAAGTTTTGTTTGTGTATATTTATTAGTATGTTTTCTTGACTTTGTGCCATTGTGAGATAGGCCGGCTTTATGCTCCTGTCAGTGTGATGGTGTAGAAAACATTAACAAATAAAAAGGTCTATTTTTATATATACTTGCTTTCTTTTCTTTTTTTTCTTTTTTCTTTCTTTTTTTTTTAGAGGCTTTGGTTTTAAAAAGGAAAAAAAAGCCATATGACTAATTTTTTAATATGCAGGAAATTATGCATAGTTGGTCAACTAAATTTGTCTGTCAGTGTATCNATTTCTAGTCTTCCTTGGGCGGGGGCGGGGAACAAAATCTTGGAAAACCCTACCAATATCAGATTTTTGCTACTATGGCAAGTAACGTTCTCCTGAAATGTTTGTATTCTAAATGTTGCATCTGTTACACACTGTATAGGAAATAGAGAAAACAACATGAACTGTGTGTTTAGGAAAACCTGATNAGTGGATATGCGGTTTAGTTTGAGGGCAAAAAAATTAACAGTCAGTGACCATGATCCATGTCAGAAAACCAAGCACCTTGCCAGCACTCACTGTTACTGGTATTTTAATTGCAAGTATGAAATTACACTTGCAGCTTTTTATTATCAATTCAGTCTGCTACTTCCATCCTTGCTTCTGTATTCTCAAATTAAAAAAAAAAAAAAAAAAAAGCCCATTGATTTCAGTGAGGCCAGAATTCTGTTTGCATTTTAACAGAAAGATTCCTTTTACCTATTGTGTACATCAAAAGGGAACATACTCTACTATATCATTCACACTTGAGTAAGGGTAAAATGGATACATATACTTAAACAACTGATTGCAACCAAAAAGCATGATTACATAATGTTTGGCTTAAAGTATTATTGTTTTAATGGCTTCATATTTGGGTATGTGAGATAACTACAGTGTTTTCAGTATACTGGAAATATTTTATAGACATTTTTTTGAGAAATTTTAATGTTCTGTTTGATATGTCTTTGTAAAAGTTACTTGATGAAAGGATGACTCAGCTGATCATTAATTGTTTTCTGTTTGCAGCTTGCAAAACAGCGATGTCACAGAACTGAACACATTCATCACAGTAAGTATGTCACAGCAGTAAGCATTCTGATAATATTCTGAGAAGCACAAATCACACAGGGAAAAGGAAGATGTTATATACTCTACAGTTTAGCACCAAATTCTGCATCCAGGTCCTGATTCAGCAAGACATTAAGCACAGGTTTAACTAAGTCTCTTAGATTTTTAGTCTGCATGTGTAATTACTTTTGTGACTTCAGTCTTAACTATTGGGTAGGTCTTTAATCAGTCCATGGTAGCACTGTAATAGTAAGCGAGCACTTTTATGTAGGATTGAAATATAAATATGGTAGAGTGTAATTTTAATGTGTGACATGCTTTCAAGATGTCTCTAGTAGTTTACACATCTGACATTATGTAGTTTAGAGGTCGATTAAAATGAATTGAGAGATTCTGTTAAGAGTTTCGATTCCACAATCAATTTTAGCAACCTGCAGAAATTATTTTGAATGCTCAGAGATTTAGTGTAATATTTTGCAGCATAATGAGTATGAATTATCTTGTTTTATTAATAGATAGTTTATTGGACTGTTAGGAAATGAAGAATTTTACGTTTATGTCAATTTACTTATTTTTTTCAGG
>VXAL01011433.1:117089-128540 GCA_013399475.1 Chauna torquata | reverse complement strand
ATCAAACAAATTACCTGGAAATGTTCTTCTGTTTCTTATATCACATGGAAAATATGCTTTAAAGCACAAAAGACTTTGATATTAAATTGGAGAATTATACACAGCAACCACATAAGCAAAAGGTAAGAGGAGAGCTCTAAGCAACAGTCCCAAAAACTTCCTTTGTAAATGCAAGACCATCTGGTCTCTAATTTACCTCAAAGTATTTGGTTTACATCTGCAATTGAATGCAAAAGCTAATGCTTAGGAAGGTGATCGTCTGAAGGCAGATTTTGATACTGTGACTTTGTGGGGAGGTTTATATGCTGAGGAAATGCCAGATTCTGCAATATTTCTCCGTATGGAGGCAGAGTTACCTGACGCAGCAGTCTCGGAGACAGGAGACAATGGGCTTAACTGGTGGAAGCAAAAAACAAGCAAGTAAAAATCCATCCTTGCTACAGCTGTCAGAACAGATGTTTCAGCCACACGTTGGCAAGTGATGATCTCAAGATTATGCCTTACCTTACCAAGAAAAGAAAAACAAAATACTGGTGTTTCTAACACATTTAAGGACACTCTTTTGATATACAGAAATAAAATCTTACAAATCTGTCTTTTAGAATTTATAATTGAACTCTTCTCTTACGCCTTTTTTTTTTTTTTTTTTTGTTACTGTGATGAACTTATTTTACAAACCCTGAAAACTGGATTACAACTGCAAAGAATGTCACACTTCAGCTAGATACAGAAGCTTAGTTCAGGGTAATATTAGAAACACTATGGTAAAATACTACAATGGAGACTATTTAAAGTTTATAAAATGTAACAGAATATATTAGAGAGACACGTGGGCTTAATTTTCCATTCATACAGATGTCATTCCTTAGACCTCCACATCTCGACTACAAGAGTGTCCAATAACCAGGCCAATATACTGTACAGGGTGACACATAGCTCTGGCTGTTTGACTACTAGACTGTAAGTAGAATATAATCCACTCAGGCTGTGACTCAGTTCCAATAGGATTTTAATCTTTTCTGTCAGTGGAAGCCGATCTGAACCTTAACACTCAAAATCACGTTTATCTTTTGCAATTACCCTCTGTTAAAAAATGAACATAACACATTCGTGCATGTCCTACTATATGCATATGCTCATATGACAAAACTTTAGCAAAATCAATTTCTATCAGTTGTTATTAAATATTGAGACATTATTATGAGACACATGGACTAATTATTATGAATAATGAGTAATGATAACAAACAATTATTTGTTATCTGAAATGTTAAATGTAGATCAATACCTATAATGCTCAGATTAAAGCATTCATAGCATGTTAACTGTAGGGATCTTCCGATCAGAAAAGCACATGAATCAGAGGAAAGCCATAGCATTTAATCTAATTACTTCATTATGAGTGACGTGAGAACCAGATCCAAAACCTACTTATGAACTGGAAAGTATTCAGGTTCTGAGGCTGATACCTCAAGCAAGTGTGAGTTTAACTGCTTGGAGAGAGAAGTACTTGCTTATGGCATGAACACACATTCACACCTGTTGTTGGAACAGTTTCCAGTAACGGAACTAGTTTATCACAATGTGTTAATACTTTATTCCTTTTTCTGCTAATCCCATTTTCTGTTTTATTTTAACCGACTGCAAGATTGCTACAGAGTTTAGGGCCCTGTTGGGCTTTAAAGAGTATGTCAGTTTTCAGCATTTTTATAACTACAGCTCACATTGTGATGGTTATTCTAGGAATCTGTTTAAAACCACTGCAGTTCAGTCAAGCACTGGCCATTTTCTGAAGCAGGGTCAGTAGGAAGGTTTTGTTGAAGGAAAAGATAATGTACTAATAATTGGACTCCTGGTTGAATGCATATGTAGATAAATATCTATGTTGTATCATATGCACGAAGAGATCTGCTTAAAACCTCCAGTTATTAAGGTGGAGGCAAATTTTTTTTCCACTGTAGACCAAAACTTTATTTAACTTCATTTTTATTCAGCTCTTGTAGGAGGCAAGGCTCAGTTTCATTTTAACTATGAACCTGTTGTGGCTCATAGTACTGCTCAAGACAGCCCAACTGATCCTCAAATCATCAGGTTGAATTTTAGGCAGGTTTAGGTTTTAGCCTTTAAATTATACACAAGATGAATTTTTCTGAAAAGAGAAGGATCATTTCCAATCCTCTACCAGTCCAGTTTCTGGGCTAGCTCATCCTCTAAACCCCTCTATGGGACTGCAGGTTGCTGAAAGACCCATGGCTCCTCCTGCTCTTACTCCTGGGATTGTGTTATGGAGTCCTGCCTAACAAAACCCTGTTTTCTGCAGTGATCCTTGATCTGTCCCGCTCACTCCCTGGTCTCCAACATCCTCTGGCCTCCTTAGACATGTAAGATCTGCTGCGCATGAGGAGCTGTGCTAGCCCTGACAGCTACAGGATACCTCTTATCCAATGTATCAAAACACAGACTTTTATCTGTGCAATATTATTAAATATTCTCCCTGGGGTGGCATGAACCCAGTACAGCCCACAGGTTTGGAGGATATTGAATTTGTTTCCCCATGATGGAAGTGGCCTTATATCTCACTTGGGGTTTTAGGCTGCCCAGACTGATGAGGTCATTTCTTTAAGAAGAATCTCATTGCAACAATGTTTGAAATAAAAGAAATGAAAGTTGTTTTTAAGAGTAATAACATTTTAATTCAACCATTTAAGTCTAATGCTCCCAACACTGAGACACTTAGTCATTCAAGACTTCTACTAAAGTCAGTGGGGGGAGGGTTCATTTGTAGAATACATACCCCCAGTTATGTATAAACATAAATCAAGTGATTTCATGGAGGAGAAAAAAAAAACATGGAAGAAAGAACTGATTTGCTTGTAGGCAAACACGAGATGACAGTTGTCTGAAATGCAATAATTAAAGTACTGTGTCACCATTGGGGAGAAGAGTAGGTCCTTTGTCAGTGCATGTAAATGTAGATCACAGCCTTGCTGTGGTTCCACTCATTTACTTAATGTCCAAGTCAGAGAAATGGGACTTTATGGACTGATAAAAATCTAATAAGGAATAATTGGGCAAGTTCTGTATGATGACAGCACAACCTTCCAGCCAAGAATACTGAGTATCCCAGTGATAGGGTGCTTTACATTTAGCAGTTTAATAACCCTCAAAACCTCCCCTAAGTAGTCTTAATTGACCTTAAAATCAAGGTACTCAAAATGATGAGTCTCCTGTGAAATGCCTGGCCTAAGTTAATTTGCAGTAGAAATGGCAAAAAAAAGTTCTCAGCACATGCTCGAAGTAATGTACTACTGGTTAGTGTCTTCAGCATCAGTCTCTCTGCTGACTAAAGGTCCTGTGCTGAGAAATTCCCTCCTCTCCACAGACATGATAATATTTAGCACTCAGTGCTTTACACTATCAAAGCATTGTATGCATGCTATCTAATATCTCCTAATTAACTCATAACATCTCCTATTAAAAAAAAGCTTCTAAAATTAATGACATATGGTATCACTGGCTTTTATACAACACATGCAAACTCAGCTTTTGGGTTTTACAGGAAGCGTGGGTAAGTTGAGATTCCTTTCTGAAGTCTGACATACACATTGCCATATCTGACTTTCAACAGAAAGGAAATGAACAATGATGAAAATGTTAGCTACACAGTTATCAACCCGGGACTGAATGCACACACAAACACTAGCATGGGTAAGGGCAAATCTACAACTTTCCAAAGCAATGCTCTCAGTTCCTTAATGAGGTGCACACCAATTACACGGGTTTCTCACAGACTTTGCTCTCCAGATCTGCAGAATGCATGAGAAATAAGTCTGTCATTTTGGTATCCATCAAAGCTCTCTTCCATGTGAGGAAATGGCTAATTTGTCATTTCACACTCAAAAAGGCGTGAAAGGCACAACGGAGGAGGTTAGCTGGAAGAGAAGAAAGGGCTGTGACTCATGAGAAGAGACAGTAGGCCTGATTTTGAGCTTGTGTTTGTTGCTGCATATCAGGAATAAATTCAATAAAATCATATTGATGTCAAATAGACGAGAATGAGGCCAGGGTTTCTTGCTTATATGAAAAGATTTACACTGTTATAACCAAAATATGAACCCAGGAATAAGGAACACTTTACAAATGGAATCATGGTATATAGCAAATTTCTAACTTACAAGTTTTATTTACACATGGACATCTTTTGTTTTGTTTATTTATAATAAAACAATGCAAATTTTCAACTTAAAAATACATAAGACCTTTGGGAGAAAATCCCAAAGAATACACACATCTGAGGAATGTCAGCTCTGTGTCAAGAGCACTGGTGTCAGCCACTAAATATCTTCCCTCATCGTCTTTTGTTTTAGCTTTCATTGTCTTTATTTTTCTTTTCCTCTGCATAAAATGAGGCTAGCAAAGGGCCAGAGAAACAGCCAGAGTACAACACTTAGAGAGACAGGAGAGGTGCAGGCAGGAATCCCATTATTTGTTAATAGGATTTGTGCACATACCTCCCACACACCACTTAGGAAATTTACTCCCAAGCATCTCAGTGGCAGTTTCAATTAGAGTGAACATTTCATTTCAGCAGATGGACTGCAAACTGGTGGCTATCAAGCTCTAATGAGTAAGGTTTGATAATTTCCCTCTCTTAAACTATGATTATGCTTTCTCTTTTTTTTTATGGGGAAAATCAATTTTGTCCCTAAGCCAATACTTAATTTAATTTTTTGCTGAGCTTCTCTATGCTAGCAAACCCCACCCATGTGCCTGTGTACCAGCCCAATGGGTAAATTAGCGGGTATTTTTGCAGATCTGTCACACATTTCTACTGTGCTTCTTTTCAGAAAGATGCCAAAGAACTACGAATACATCTGCCCTCCCCTGAAATGGAGCTACTTCTGGGGTGGAACGTGGCAGAAAATATTAACATGGGAACACAGGCACTAAATCCTATGTGAAAATTATGCAGGAAGTACAGAATACAGCTCACGTAGCCTCAGGCTACCCAGAAATTAGCTAAAAGTGTACGTCTTTTCGTTTTAATGAATGCATTTGAAATTATTGCCTGGCATGTAGTACTCCAATAAGGAACATCTCATTTGGTGTCGAATCCCATTGTACAGACTTGTACAGATTAATAGTGATGGTGAGTTATCTGATTTCAATAAGAAGCAGTACTAATTCATAGGCAAGATGCACAAAAACAGAACACAGTATTTTTTTTTTCATGGCAAATGTCCTTTCTTTAAATAGTGTTTGCAAACTACGTAGATAGTGGCCTGGCCGGCTCATGGTGCCTTCGGTTTCGCTTTTTCTTCATCTCTTGCACGTGCTTCCATTTGGCACCACCTTTGTTTCGCTGCCGCCGTTTCTCCCGGTGCCACATCTGTTCACAGTACTCATCCAGGCTAAAGCTGGGGCTGCTGACGAGCTGGATGTAGTCCTTGTACCTCAACCGGGACTCCGTCAGCAAAGCCCTCACCCGGCCTTCCTCATCCTCAGTTTTCTGAGTGCTTTCCATTTGCCCATTCTCAATGATGTTTAAATTCAGCTTTACAATGGTGTGGACAAAGGTGTGTTCCTGGGCTTTGCAGAAATAGGCTCCTGCATCCCTTCTTTGCAAGCTGCGGATCAGCAGCCCATGCTCGGTTTTGATGATCCTTTCATCTGCCTTCAGCTGTGTGGTTGGACAGAGGAGAACACAATATGTGAATTTCATCAGCAAACCCAGAATGCGTGTCAGTGCAATACCAAAGTGGAGACAAGGCAGGGCTAGCACACAGCACGCCCCATCCCAGCACGTGGTGGGTTATGTGCAGCTCAGACCATGAGATCCTTTCAGTTTCTCAGTTCTGCTCCTAACTATAGCATCTGCATCAGTGACATTTCAGCATGCATTAGTAAAAGATACATGCTGTACAGCTGAAACACCAGACAGTAGCACTCATCACACCAGAATGCAATAGATAGTCTGCATTCTCCAAGGAAGGGTGGGTGTTTAGTGCCATAAATCCCATATGTTTTTCAACTGCTTTTCTTGAGGTATTTGTAATACAATCAATACATGGGGGTGCTTGTATATCTGGAATAATCTGAGACTCTATTGCATTGAAAATGACTACCACTGCTGATTTTTAAAGTGAAATGCTCTGATTTTTATCTTCAACTGGGATTTGCAAAAGGAAATTGATCCTGGCTTTGACTCACTGAGACGTGATTAAAAGCACCCAATGAGGTTAGATGACAACAACCAAGTACAATTATTTTATTGTTTTGACTTTGAGATCTGTAAAGAAGAACTTACAGGAAAAAAATATATATATAGAAAAAAGAAAAAAAATGAGATTGCAAGTGAGAGCTGAAGTCTGTCAGCATGGAACTGTGGTTTCATTTACGAATGGAAATATTTCCAAAAATACAGCATGATATGACATGTTAAAAAATAAGGTGCACCTTAGAGTAATAACACTGTAAGGTAAGTTACATATCTGGTGATCTGAAAATGATTGCCAAAATAACCTAACTCTGAACTAAACTAAACTAAATTAAACTAAAATAATAAAATAAATAAATAAAATAAAAAACAGGATGGGTCACTGGGCACCTAAGTATTTTTGCAGCTGGGGAACCCAGAAAGTAAGTGATTTGCCGAAGACCACATAAAGATTAGTAGCAGAGGTGGAAGTAGAAGGTAGAGCCCTAACTCCTAGTGTCCAACACCGGCATTTCCTTTGAAAACAATCCTGTTCCAGCACAGAGCTGTCACCTCCCGGGCACACGATGTTCTACTGCCGCACAGAGGCTGCAGTCCACAACAGCACCAAAGGACCTGGGGTGCTGCGTGCTCAGCCCACGGCAAAGCCAGTGCCTTGAACTCAGCTTCAGCACTGCTAGTGGTATTGTTATAATGTAGAAAAACTTCTGCATAAGGCTGAGCACTGGATTTAAAAAGAGGGGTGGGGGCAGAGACAACCAACACAGAATCTGGAAAATTTCCCAGAGTGCACATCTAACCCTCCAGCAAACTTCAGAGGATGAAGATCATGGAGGCATAAAGATGACTAAATTAGATTTATTCACAGTGGGTAAGCTACACACTGTTTCTTTATGTAAAAAATCTGCACATGATTCCCTCTTTTACTCCATGGGAAAAAAAATGTATCCATACATATGATTCTCCATCTGTTATGATTCTAACTCACTGGTACTTTATCACAATAAGGTCTTCTGGAGCAAAGAGATTGATGAGGTGACCTCCCAGGGCTTTTTGCTTTCTCATTTTCTAATATTCTATGATAAGGAGTTTGGAAGGATTAAATAATTTGAGAAACCATTTCAAGATCAGCAGAAAAAGTAACACACATGCATCTAAGTAATATCTGTAAATACATGTACAGAGAGAGTTTTCCTTTCTAGCCTGTATCAGTTATAACAGTCTTCAGCAACCTATATAGATTAGTAGGTAGGTAGGTATAGACCTGTGTACTACCATTGTTCTGACTGCAGCTGAGAGAAGAAATCAAATGCCACAAAAGTCTATGTTAGAATGTGGCTCTGGCTGCCTGCTTCTGTGGCCAAACATTGTTTGGCTCCTGCCACCAGTTGATGGTGTTGGGTCAACCCTGAGCTTTAGTTTCTTTGTTTGTAAATTGGATATAATCATGCTTACTGGCACAGCAGGGTGAAATCATGCTAATTTCTGAAAATTCCTGGAAAACGGATTATTTTCTGACAACAGGTGCTACAGGAGCACAAGCCATATTTGATTTAGTACACTGAGTTCAACCAGAAAAATCACGGTCAAAACAGAAGAACAGACATGAAAGATAGCAGGGAGACAGATTAGAAAATACCACTTTTTCACCTCCAGAAGCTACAGGGCAGTAGTCTTCATTTTTATCTGATGGTGACACTTAATTCCAAGTAAATGTACCTTCCTTACATTTACAGTAAAAACAGAAGCTTAAAAGGTATAAATGAATCCAAACATAAGTAGCTGTAGGCAGAAATATGTGTAGGGCAGGTGTTTCCTTGTGGTGTTGTACTCCACAAAGAGAAGTGGGAGCAGGGGCCAGGTGGAAGTGCTTGGAGGCTGGGCTGTTGCAATACGATAAGGAAGCCCCTCTTTTTTTCTGCCCAGGCTTCATGTTAACAATGGAAAATCCTACAGACCCCAGTGTGAGGAATTTAGGGAGAAGGATGGGAAGGTGAAGCTAATTTGCAGACATTTGGGTTTCATAAAGCTCTATGCAAAGACCCAATTCCCACACTGTCTCAGTGAAAACTGGACGGATCTCTTTGAGCTCAGGGCTGGATGCAATTGCAGCAGTAGCATCTGCCTACTGTGGCTCTGCCAGTATTGTAGTCTAGAGTGCCTTGACAGCTGTGTACCTCCTACACTTGGAAGTGCTCCAGCTGGCTCTTTTGGCTGGCTAGGCACCAGGCCAAAGAGCCCTCACTAGTGTTTCGCCTATTTTCAGTGAAAGGAAGGCACAATAATGGCAGATCTAGACTTGAAAAGATGACTGAACCCCCAAGTCCAGCACCCTGCTACTCATAATTATTTACCATTTGTGTACTGGCCATCCCTTTCTAGTTGTAAACGTGTTAACTGATGGAATTGCCCCCCCTCCGCCTTGGGATACTGCAGAGAAAGCTAACAGAGTCTAAATTGGTTGTGTCCCTTAATCCCAGCCCATCACGACTCCTATTTTTAATGAAGCTGTGTTCTTATAGAATGTCCTGTGTTAACCTTGGATATTGATTTACGGTGACTGTCACCTCCTTCTTCTCTGGGTCTTCATTGTTCATTACTTTCTTATCCTCTGGTAGGATGAAATTATGGCTCCGATTTCACACGTATTGAGCAACAGTTCATTATTGTTTTCTCCCCCTCACTTCTCTTTTTGGTATCCTGTTTATGTTGTTTTACCCATAGGTTCAGAACTCTTCCTGTCTTTCCTCTCTAGCTTTTCCCCCATAGGGCTCTGGAGTTTCATAAACACCTGGCATTTCATTACTTAGTAGTAGATCTTTAACCTTTCACTTGAATGCTTAATGTGCTCTTTGGTTCCTGACCTATAGATGTAAAACATATTTTATTAAATTCTGAGGAGGGTGAAAAGACTAGTTAGATTAAAGACATCATTTTGTTTTGGTCAACTGTGGATTCATTTTTACCCCCATATATGTTATAATCAATAGCTCTCCTTAAATATTTATAAATAGGGTTTAACAATTCAGAAGCACAAAGGCTTTAATTCATAAAAGCTTGCTGACATGCTTAAATTTGAGCATATAAAAACAAATTAAAGAGGAGAGAAATAGTTATATTCGATAGGGAACCAACTGTAAACCACAAAAATGAAGCATTGGATTACCATTAACTTTCTTTTCTTAGTGGAGTGGGAGCAGATTTTTGACAATATTTTATCAGCAAATTGTACATTTTATCCTTTATGGTAAGCACTTAAAGTTCACTTAAAATTACACTACATAAAGTATGGCACATACCGTAGGTATTAGCAATATTTGACAAAGGAAAAATATCTCCATGTAAATCAAATAGTTGATTTTCACAACCTGAATTTAACAATAGAGGAATAATAGTCATTGCCAATAATGATGGCAAAACTTTAAACAATCAGAAAGTTGGAAAACAACCAAGGATTTGAAAATGCTGTGGCACCAGGTTAGGTCAATGCCTTTTGTCCTTTGCTAATGATGTGTTTAGATAGCTCCCTCTTTACAAATAATTCACATCAACTCTTTCACAGTTAAAACACTGCACCTGTCTGGGAGAAGAAAGTGGCTTCAAAGCCTGCCTTCCCTCATTAATCACCATGTGAAAAAATGTTAGAGGTAAAGCTGGACTAATCATGGGTTAGCAGCAACCCCTGAACAAACTGAGAGGGGGAGGAAGGAAAATGAGGAACTTTTGCTGAGAATTCACATTCTGTTTTTCTTCTTCACCCTCACCATTTGACTGGAAATAAAGATCACTCTGTTTCTGTTGGAATTATTGTTATACACAAGTTCGTTTCTTTTGTCCTGGTAAAATAAACATGTAACTCCAACACAGCTGTAGAGTTAATTTCTCTACTTTTTTTTTTTACTTATTTTTAAAATTATTTTTTTTATTTTTATTTTTTTATTTACTAAGAAGCCACAGGAAAAATTGAGAATGTGTTACTGGTACAATGACAGGTACTAGTGTTGTGGAGACATGAGTCCTATTATTCTCAAGGTGAAGCTAACTTCTCATTCTAAGACTAATTTTTAAACTCTTACCCCCCAGTATATTCAAATCAAGGCATATCACCTTATATAGCAGTTCAGTTACATCTTTTTTTCCCCTTAGGAAACTGTCAAGAATATTAGTCTTACTTAAGAATCTCAAGGTATTAGAAAAAAATGCCATGCCAATGAGTCATAATAAAATAAAACAGTGAAAGCATGAGAGCTATGATTAGTCCCTAGGCTGCAGAATAAATCTCTTCTTATTTTCTCCCTCTCTTGATCTGTTTCTTATCGACCGAAGGATTAAGTGTGTGTCTGCTACACAAATACTCCTCTAACAGAAGGTACTACTGGAAACTCAGACCTTGGTGTACGTCCTCTTCTTTACTCAGCCCTCATCTGACCTTTAGGTTTTAGGGCTGGCACTGAATCCATGACTTTTTATCACAAGATGCTTCTGACCAGATGTTTGTAACAATAAAAATCACAGCCATCATTACGCAAAAATCTCCAACCACAAAAAGATACGGAAACTTAACGTCTCATTCACCAAGGTACACCCACTAGGGTCAACTAAACAGGACACAGATCCTGGGTAAACTGAAAAAATGTCTTAGTATGGCTAAAATGTGGAATGGAAACGTCTCTTTGCTCTGATGGGGTCATGCTCTTGTGCCCAGCTAGATGTGCTGTACAAGAGTGGGTCATGCTCGTGTACCTACCAAAATGTCAGGTGGTCATTAAGCTGGGTGAGAAAAAACAGCTCAGGCTGTGGGGTAGGAAAATGGGAAAAGGTGAGAACTGCTGAAGAAGAAACAGGAATGTCCTTCTTCCTTTCAGTGGATTTACTTTCATCCCTGGGTATGAATAGAGCAGCAAAGAGAGAGTTAAAAGCGATCCACACCTCTTCTGTCGCTTCAGACCATATGGTTTGCTCTGTCCCCTGCATGGGTGCATGGCAGCTTGGCAGGCCCAGAGCCCCAGGAGTCCTGGGGTGAAGGCCAGCCTAAAGCAGGGGGTCTAATACTTTCCAGAGCCACAGGGCACCAAAACTAATGGCTTCACAGGGAGCCCTGCACTTGTTTTTTCCGGTCCCGACACCTATTATATGCCTAACACATAGGAATTTCAGGAAAAATAAATAAATATCTGAGTTTAAGCTTCAGGAAACTTCAGCACTTTAAGACATTATGAACAAATGGCATTCCC
>VXAL01011433.1:104362-117017 GCA_013399475.1 Chauna torquata | reverse complement strand
CCTTTTTTTTTTTATGAACTCCAGTTGCCAAAACGCTGTCCCTCATCTCGGTGACTAACCCTGCAAGCACAGGAACAAACGTGATCAATTGCGTGAGCAACACTAAACACAAAAGCACTAGATATTTGACTCCTGACCTTAAAACAGCCCCAAACTACAGGGAAATGTACTCCCACTGGCAGCAAAATGACCTGGTGACAGCTCCTGTACCACAGGAGATCCTGTCCCTCCTCACAGGTTGCACTGGCTGGAAGTCACACTCTGAACCATGACCCGAAGGGTGAAATGTCGGAGACATCCTGCTGGGCCCAACACTTCCCATCTAGTCTGGATTTTGCGCTTTTCCTTCCCTCAGGAAGCTGTAGTGCATGTCAGGGATAGCGCGTAGCTGTCTATTTGCAAAGCGAGGCGTAAAGACTTGCTGAGACATTGCATCTACAGCCCTGGAACTAAAAGTCCGTAACCTAAGTTCCAGGTGCATGGAGTCATTTGCAAAGCATGGTATCGTCATCACAATAAGTTACACCACTAAGACATGCACTGAAATAATGCACAGTGTTATTTGAGAAATCTGCTGCAGGAAGGGAGAGAGAGCAGAAAATATAATTGTAATGGGAAAAGTTATGGTGAGGCATTGGCTAGGCAAAGATCAAGCTACACATTAAATATGACTACCCTGTTGCTGTCACATATGGTATTTCAGTCAAATTGAAGTACTTTGTAAAGAAAGTCAATTACTATGCCTGTCTTTGAATTTTCCAGGAAGGTCTCCAATTAGGCTCTAATACCGATGAACTCATTTCCACTGATAAGCTAAATTTCAAATTAGAAAAACTGAAAATCTTAATTTAAAGATGCCCAAATTAAAAAGGGATTAACATTTTAACCTGCAAATACTCTTATTCTCTCTAACAGGAAGAGTGATTTCTCAGCGTTTCAACAGATTGGGTCATTTATTTAGGCAGCCATATGTGAAATCAGGAATTTAACTTCAGGTACATGCATTCTAAAACATGACATTCATACATGAATATCTATATTTTAAAAATAGAAAGGCTCCTTTTTTTTTTTCTTTTGCTTCTACCATCCCAACATGGTAATTTGAGATCTGCAAGCTGAGTTTACTCAGGATGAGTTCCAGTTCATAGGAGACTGGAACTAAACTGGGTCAAAACACTAGAAAATAAGAATAAGAATCTCTGGCAGGAATCAAGCAAAACTAATAGCTGTATACTGTCTTTAAGTGATCTGATCCTGTAATTGTCAATGTGTGCATATGCATTTATACAAGCTGTAGTCTTCAAAGACTGCAAAAAAATAAATAAATAAATAAACGAACAAAACCACCCCAAGGAGTTCCGGAACATGTGCTCCAACTTCTATTTTATCAAAGCTAGATCACAGAAACACTGCTATTGCTTTAGGGACAATATGTGGTAAGAAGCTATTTGCCTACTGTTAGAATTCATAATGTAGAAAATCTGTCTGAAGATTTCTTCTTCAAATTTTCTTCTAAATTTGCCTCAAAGGTTAATCTAGCCTTTTAGCAAAGCTTTACTTTTCTCATACAAACAGATGTCAGACTGTTTACACAAAGCAAGCCCAGTAAACATTGCTGTGGAAGGCTGCTAATGTGCAAAGATGTATACTGTGTGATTGCTGGAGATTCAAATGCCATCACGCATATGTGCACATTCCCATCCTCCCTCTCCAGGTCACGTCCTTGGTATGCTGGGCAATCCTGTAGTACTTGGAATCGTGGCATCTGGATTGCTGGTATTTGGTGCAAAATGGGAGCAGGGGCCCAGGCACTGCCACAACGAACCTTTTAAAAATACAACTGGTGCCAAAAAATAGTATAGCCTTACATTAAACTATTTTATATAGGGTTATAGACTGCTCTAACTTTGTTCAAAAGTCAGTTTGACCTGCAGTTTGGTCTACAATCAAATAAAAGAGAAAAATAACATGAACTTGGCTTCCTGACTTTCAGGTGCACACCCAAACCTATGACATAGGAGAAAACCAACTGATTATTTTTTTCCTAAATTGATACATGTAAAACTCAGAAACAGCACTTTCAAATCTTCAAAGTGCTGCTTGTGATGTTACAGAAACGTTACGTTCCTCACAGGGAACTGACTGCTTTAGGCAAACTTTGTAGCTCTGAGGAGCTTGGACACATGCTATAGTTGCAGTACATTATTTAAAAAACATGACTGAGTCTCCTCAAAACTTGATATAAGCTACTGTTCAGAATTAAAAAAAAAAAAAAATTTAAAAAGTACCTGCTTTTATTTTTTTTTATTTGTTTTAAAAATGACTCTTAAACATATGGTTAGAATTAAGTAAATACGTTACTTTTTTTCTCTGATCAAATATGTAATTGCATTTGCAAACTGCTGCCTTAGGGAAGTACAGCAGAGAGTCTTCTGTACAGGACACTTAAAGGTAAATCAATTAAAGCACAAACCATGACTGCCTATAGGTCTTTAAAGGCTGATACACTTCTAGCTGGGTTTTCACTTCAACCACCTGTGGCTATGAGCGTGGTTGGCCTGCTGATCAGAAGACCACAATTTTTTTCCAAGTATGGACTGTAATGGAAGTTAGAGATGGTATTTCAAACCAGTAACCTCCTTCCTTTGGTATTTAGTGCATGTTGTGGGAAGCAGTGTGTCTATAAATTAATGAGATGTTTATTCCCAGCAGAGGAAAGAATCTTTGCCAATCTTTTGCCAAGCATGAGTAAGAGAAGGGGAGTAAATTAAAAGTACTGCAGTGTCATAGTCAGTACACAGCCTTGCGTTTTGTGTCTCATACGGAGGAAAATCAGAGGTGCCTTGTATCCCCTTTCTCTTGCTTTCTGAGTCAAGCCATAACTGTGGGCTCAACTTCGAGGTGGCCTCAACTTTGAGGTGGCCTCAACTTTGAGGTGGCCTCATCCCTGGAGACTTCCCTTCATGCTACAAGCAGTGCTTAGGGATGACAGCAATGCCTCAGGTCTCACCCAGAGGTGATGCTCTCATGGGCACCTGTCCTGGCTTGCATCTGCCCAGCTTTTAGAAAGAACTAACCCACCTTCTGCATTCAGAAAACCTCATAGGACAAATTATTATTGAAAGTGGAAGACTGGTTGTGTGTTTGATAGTTCTTGTCATTTAAACTAATTTTTATCTCGGATGAACACTTAACAAAAAAGCGTATCTAACACCTGGGAGCAGCTCATTTGAAAGGGCAGTTCTTTTCCCTTCTCCTTCCCTGTTGCCATTGTTGCAATCACAGCAGGACTTGGCCTCAGATACAAAATCATTCATATAAGAGAAAGGCTATGAAGACTCCTGAGGTTTGAAACTTGCTCAAACCCAGTCCAGATCAGTCCCAGTCTGTTGACCTTTTGGGCATGTAAAGGGGCCCGTTTGTCACTAGCTCAGAAAGGAATCCACAAGACATTGTACAGGGGACAAGAGGGGACCTGGAGGTTTCTCCAGGGCTTCTCCACCTATGCAGACCCCAAAACTGCCTCCTGCAGGAGTTAAGGGCCATCACATATCTCACTGCTTTCTACTTCAGGTGCAAGGTGCAATTCTTTAACCTGACATCTTTGCTTCAGCACAGAGTGCCATTTCAGAAAAATCCTCAGACTCCACTAACAAGAAAAAAATAAAAATAAAAAGCCCTTCTCTGCACAAACCATTCCTTCTCTGGGGAGACAGAGACAGAACCAGCAAGCCATATGAAGCAATGCTTAGCTACAATGCTTAACATGATAAGGGAAGGCAGTCAGATGCTAAACAGAGTAGAGGTTTGTATATACTTTTGCCTGCAGAAGTAGCAGTGCTAATTACTGGACAAAAGGGCTTTCTTTATTTTGAGTACTCTGATTTTTTACCACTGTTTAAAGCTGAATTTCTCTTTTCTTCATTCTTTTCCTTTTTTTTTTTTTAGTAGAATGAGCATGTAAGTCAAAGTAAGTATCTAAATCTGCTTATGATCCAGTGCAAATGGCTACTCTCCTCCCCACTGCACGCTCCAAATGGTGATACCAGAATGCTATGCAATACCTAAGGTGAGGCAAGAAAAAGTAAAACATTGGCTTATCCTAGTAACTCCTGCCTTTCAATACTCAGCTGAATTCTCTATAGAGGAAACTTGCCTTGATGACTATAACTTACCTCTTCTCGATGTTCTTCTCCAGAGCGTTGAATATACCACCTAATAGAGGCTTGCTGGGACTTAGGAATACATTCCAGAAAAGTTGAATTAAATTCAATGCCAAAAATCACCTTTTCATCAGCAGTTTCATGACTAATGCCTGGAAAGCAAACATGGTACAGGAGATTAACCCTGACCTGGTTTTTAAAGCAATGGGAAAATAGCCTGATTCAGAACAGATGCTATAAGAGTGAGTGAATTATAAAAAAGCAAAAGAAAACTTAACTTTTAGCTTAAACTATAACTATGAGGATTTAGAGGTGGCTGCTAACCTTCCTCCAGTGCAACTGGTTTTTAAGGAGGTCAATAAAATCTACATCATGAGCTTGCTTCATTTTAAAGTTGAGGCTTTTGCCTTTGAGGAATTTAAAATGTGACCTGCATTTTTCCTTTATGTAATGCAACTAGTAAACCTGAGAGAGGTGGAGCAGCTGCTAAAGGTAGATCGTAGGGTCTGGTTTGTTCTTACCAAACACTTCAAAGGAGTCACAGGGCTAAAGTCAACTGAAGTTTGCCCTCCTTCAGAATAATTCGAAATTCCCTGCAGTATGTTTCAGACCAAACACTGAAGTATATAAGCAGATCTGAGTTCTTGGTAGCTGGTAGACCTGAGCAAGTAATTTCTAAACTCTGCAATTCCATTTCCCTTTCTAGTCTGTCTTATTTGTTCCTTACCTACCTTTTCATTAGACAAAAGTTGTTTCTTATACCCTGCCAATAACAGAGAGGAAGGTGAAAGCAGTGGCATCTGCTAAAACAAAGTTCCCTCAACAATAAAATGGATACAATTTGGATTTTCTTTTTCAATATAATACATACATATATGAGATCTACAGAAATTCAAGCTCTCTTCATTAAATGCTTTTCTTTTATTTCACTGTGCCACAGAAATTTTAGCAGAGCCAAACAACTTCATGCTGCCAATGCAGTCCCTGGGATGGAATCTCACACATTTGAGCACTGAATTTAAGTAGATTTGGGGGCCATAATGTTGTTAATTATCACAAATAGCATAAATAAGCCAAGAGCCTGGAGTGGCACATGTCAGCTTCATAGTTTTATGGCACACAGGGGTTGTCCCCAGCTGGATAAAATTTCTCTTGGTGGTGCTATGTCATGGCAAAGGATTAATACCAATTTGCATGCTAAGTCATTTTACTTTTGTCTACGAAAATTGACTCTTCCAGTATCTCTTTATCCTGCCAGGAAAATGTGACATTGTCAGCCTATCTGCTAGCATTTCTATAACCTTGAGCTTTGCACAGTCTCAGATACCACTACTTGGAGAGTGATGGCAAGCAGCAAGTGGGGAAATTCTGGCCTTTTGGGAATGAACAGTTTTGTCACTGACTTTAATGGAAATGAGACTTTACCCTGACTTTTTAACTATGTCTGCATGTACACATGTACAGTCAGAGTCCTCTATACTGTGAAACAGACTTAGGCTTTGATCTTGCGGCAACCAGCTCTGATTTCTGCAGGGATTCATGCTGAGATCTGCGGCAGGCATCCAGCACCGCCATGATATGAAAATCACCAGATCAATGGAAAGTGGTGGCTTTTCCCAAATCAAAGGTTGAGCATAGTGATACAATCAATACTGTTTTGACTGGGTTGTTCACTTTAATAAGCAAATATAAGAGCCCCAGACAAACCCAAACTTGGTTTTGAATGCTTTTCATTTATTTTACTCTGCCACTGAGATTGCTGCGTAACCACAGGATTTCATACTGACAGTGCATGCTGCAATGGAACTACTGCAGCTGCCAAAGGAGCAAGCCAGACTCTCTGGCATCCAAAAAGAGGGTGTGGGAAAGGGAGGGGGAAATGACAGGAGGGGGTGTGGGCTCTTGTTAATAACAGGAGTATTTAAGTAGCTGCGGGGAAGAGAAGAGGCTGCTTTGGCAGCTGGAACTGGGGCTTGGGACTTGCATCCAGTGTATGTGGTAGAAGGGGAAAAGATGGTATGTTCTGCTTTTGCCCTTGCGGGTTTCCCCATGGGATTATCTCCCCTGTTTCTGAATTAACCGAGGTCCCAGTAGCTGCTCGTGGTGATGTGAATGACATTTTCCCTCCCCTGGGTGGGTGCTGGGGAGGGTTGCCCATACAGCATCCAAGAGTGCCGCCTTGGGCTGGATCTCCCTCATCTGCCCTGGCTCCATGAATTTAACTGTAAGTTGAGAAATGCATCAGGAAAGGCAACTACTTTAACAGTGTTATTTTCTCCAGCTTAGCATGTTTTCACAGACAGAGACCCTTAAAGCAAACTGTTGTCAAAGGGACAAAAGAGCAAGGAAAAGTGCAAAATACTCACTGTCTTCCACATCCCAGCATTGTGCGACAGGATCTCCATATTTGACATCTTGCCTTCTGGCTCGCCTATGGGAAGAGCATGAAAACTTGTAACACTTCAGGCATAATTGCTGGAATTCAACAGCAAAATACAGAGGGGCTCAGCAGATGTGGACGTACATTGCTCCCACCCTACTGCTGACAATTACAGTCTTAACTAAAACCAGCCTCACCCTCAAAGCAGCATGTGGCCTAGAGAGATTTGTACAATCGACTTCAAGAGAATGGCCTGTGATTTGGGAAAACCACTAGGAGTGGAAAGAGAGGAAAAAAAAAAAAAAAGAGAAAAAATCTGTCTAGAATAAAGAATGTGTCATAGTGACAGAAAGAATATCTAAACCTGCTTTAGAAGCACTGTCCATTCTGGGTACAGGTCTATGGTGGGGTGGACAGTCTTGGAAATATCTGGAAACATCTTTAATGCTGTGTCATGAAGAAGATCTTAGGTTCTAGATGTCATAATAAAACCTGTGCTCAGGATCAGCCCAAGGTAATACTGACTAGTAAATCAACTACTAAAATGAAGAGGGAAAAACTTATATTCTACTTTGTTAACAAAAAAATGCCAAATCTGATTATCTTTCATTTGTATGGATAGAAAAAGAGCTTAAGCCAATGGTCTGAGATGGTCTATTCCGTTCCACAATTAACTTGCTCGGTATCTCTGTGTGCGTTACTTAAACTCACTGTGATTTAGTGTAATTTTAGTGTAATAGTATTTAAAAAAAAAAAAAAAAACACCCTTCCTCTGTGGATGATTGAATTTATCTCCCAAAAGCCACAAACATAAGTTGGTATTTTAATTTTTCAATGGAAGAACTGGAGACCCGGGGAGGAACTCCCTTTCTCACAGTCGCACTGGAGCAGGACCTCACATCTACAGAGCAATGCCTCAGCAGGACAGCAGGTTCCCAAGGCTGAGCTGTCTGCTGTGGTAAAAGCTGTAGACATACTAGAAGCACAGGCTGCTACACAGAAGAAAAATATCCAACTGATCTACTGGAGGATTCCCAAGGCTGGTCACTCATCCCTTGTTTTGGAGCCACTGACTTTTGGCCTACCCACCAAACTGCACATCTGTTGAAAAGCATGGACCATCAATCTCATGTCCCAGCCCACCTCAGACTTCAGCAAGCATCATGTGTGACTAACTTTGCAGTGAGCCTGAACACTTGCTTTTCTCCTTTCATTTATACTTCTCTGAATTTAGTTTGCTTTGGCTTTGAGGGAAAACACATAAAGTTCCTTGACACCGTGACACAATAACCTATGACTCATTAACTTCAATGCTTTGTCTAATTGCTCAGGTCCCAGCCCTGCAGCCCCTGAGGCAGAAAATCTTGTTTCAGAGCCTGAGCTCAGACTGCAACCTCTGACCTTCACTACAAGAATTACTGTCAGGAAGGCTTGTGCAAAGAGCAATGAAGAGGCTGTGGACTCCAGCTCAGTTAGCCAGCTCAGAGCAATGGCTAAATCAGCCATAAACTCCAACAAGCACATCCCATGCCAAATCAGCAACTTAGGTATTGCACTGTTGGGGCCTGCAGCATGTTCTTCCTCTGTACAGTTCCATGCTGCAGCCCCAGCTGGTGGGTAAGGAGAGTTCATATAAAGCTTCTGTCACTGTGGATAAACTGCTCCTGCTGCAGCCCAATTGCACTACTTAAATCTCTGTCTCCCTCTCATGGCTAGACCATATATATAATTTAGGAGAGTGGGCCACTTTATCTGAGTTAGTTAAATCAGATGGGAAAAGCTTGTTAGTTTAGATCAGGGAGTTAAATGCATTTCATTTATTGAGTTAAAAGCATTTCATTACTGACGACTCTGGGATACTGGAGTGGTAGTATCATAGAATGGCTTGGGTTGGAAGCGACCTTAAAGATCATCTAGTTCCAACTCCATGGTTGGTAAAGTCTGCTTTTATAACTACGGTGCAAAAAGCAAAACCTTAAGAGAGGCTCTCACATCTCTCTTCCATTGTCACAACCTGGCCCTGCATCTGAGCAGCTCATGCCTTAAAGCATTCAGCATAAAAAAGGAAAGTGATGGATTTATTATGTTAGCTGCAGTAGCCCAGTTACTGTCACACACACTTAAACAATGCTGTGTTGTCTTCACAGCTCTTCAAGCAGAAAATGCGAAACATGGCTAGAGTTTGATCAAATTTTAAGGCAAATGACATGCTAAGTTAAAGTAATTAAGAAAAAAATAAGTGAAAAAGGTGACACATTGGGAACCTCTACAATTCTTGTAAGCAGCAAGATCTTTTACAGCACATGGTATTTTTTTCTTACCTTTTAGAAGTGGGGGCATATCTGGAACAGGAGTTTCCATCCCAGGCACAGTATGGGTCTCTGGCAAGGCAGCAGTCTGCACAAGCCTTCCCATACGTGTGACATCTGTGCAGAGAGAGCTGAACCAATCCATCCCTGGAACCAATGTACAATTGCTGCTGCAAATCAGGCAAAGCGAATGAATTAGGATCTTTCTCCAAGTAGCCCGGTTAAAAAGTTCCCTTCCTCAGTGCCACACTTGCAGACTTTCAACCTCATCCCAGATTTTAAAAAAGGAGGGAGAATTCCTCCTTTACTGTAAGCTGTTTCTCAGGGCTGAGTGTGAACTGGCCAGTTCCCATTAATCCCTGATGGAAAAGGGACTGCTGTCCTGGAAAGACACCAGCACTCAACACCCTTATACCTTTGGCTTCGTGCCGTGTCAAAAAAACAGAAGCAATGAATGGCAAGAGGGGTTTATTAACACATTTTAAAACAAGGGGCTGCATAGCCATGACGTTACAAATCTGGGAACTAGGGATGACCTTGTGTGAATAAAACATCATCTTCTGCTTCTGATCCTTAGGTAACATGGGGATAATATTACTCCTCTCTCCCCAGTGTGTTAGTGGATTGCTCGTTGAGACAAGGGTGGTCCAAATGCTTGCTGTTGAGCCAGAGCTGGCTCATGCAATACTTCCACCTGGCTTGCCACCTTTTTTGGGGGAGATGGGACCCAGCTCTGCTGTGCGTGCCTTAACAGCAAAATACCTCCTATATTTGATGCATTGTGCCAGAGCTGCTTTGGCCACCTCTGCAGGGAAGGAAGGGGTGGCTCTGCTGTCACGCTGCCTCCTGAGTCTGCACAGAGCCATCACAGTGCTCTTGGAGCTGCCCTGAAACCCTTTCCCATCGGGAGAGTCCCATCTGGGACCAGCCCAAGCCAGGAGGGGACCACCCGGATTTAGACTGCGAATTTAGAGGAGAGGGGCTGGTTTGCAGGCAGTGTGCACACAACATTCAGCACAGTGAGGCCCTGAGCTCTCTTGACTACTAATACATAACAATAACAACAATAATAGTAATACTAATTTATTGCTAGAGTGTAAAAAGCCAAGTATTTCTAGTGTCCAGAAAATGAATGTGCGTTGACTTCATTCACAAATCCCACAACCATATGACTGAAGATTTGTTTCCATGAATAATTACCAGCTTGGGTACACAAATTACTGCATGTAAGCAAACGCGAATTAGGCAGGGAAACAAGTTCAAACATATTGCCTTCTTTCCAGATACATTTTAAGAGTTATCCATGGAAAATTTGGTCAATAAGTAACAGGCGTCACCTGAAAATTACAAGCTAACTGTTCAGTGTACCATATATCCTGCAGTAATTAAATGAGCTTGTGATTACCTGCTTCTGAGAAATCTCCATAGTTGAGATAAATGAAGGGTGCTGAAAAACAAGTTAGGAAAGTGCATTAGTTTACACATTCCCTATTGTTAATAAAATGAGAAGAGATCTTAACATATCCAAAAGGTAAATAAAATCACAGCTCAATTTACTTGGTTTAAACAAATATTAAAGCAAAACAAAAATAAACAAACAAAAAACACTAAATTCATGCTTCCAAAAATACCTCTCATAAATTTTCCCCTCGATTTACAAGGTGACTGGTTTTAATTCTTAGAATTTGCAGCCTATACAAACCTGGGGACTGGCAATGAGCCTTTGCATCAAGTTCTTGTTAAGCACTATTTGAAAGGCTTAGATGGCATTTAAGGGATACATAGGCAGATCCTCTGCACCAGGATATATTTCACTTCTATGAAAGACAGTGAATTTTTTGCCAGTGACTGATGTAAGAACAGGGCAAAGCTCAAAGTATTATCTATCTCCTAATAGAATATTATTAATCTAAGCCTATTGTTTAACGTTAATGTGGTTCTAGGAAATGAGATGTTTTTTCAGCCCCTCACCTCCTTCAATGTTCTGGACTCAAAAACATAGAGGTAACGTAAATGTTACCAATAAAAACGTGAAGGAATGTCTGCTGAGTAGAAAAAATAACCTTTTTTTTTTGTTTTAAACATGATATGGTACATTTGCCCTTGACGTTATGTTTTAAGAATGCAGCAAATTGGTGCGCATACTGAAACTCCTGATTACTTGGCAGGCCACTGAGTAATCTTGGTATTTTCAGAGCGATATTTATATTCAGTGTCCAAGACAGTTAGAAGAAGGCATGGAGAACCTCTAAATCAAAGTTTCATCATACATGTGACATATCAAAAGGCATTATGAAAATAATGTTTGAAGATGCTGTCCTCATGCTTGGAAAACACTGTCTCTAAGACTCAAATCCATTTGTTTAGCATGGGCAGAAATTCTGGCTAAGACCTCGTAGGTGTTCATAGGAGAGACAATGTGTGAGAAAGTAATCAAAATGCCAGTGATGCAGAAAAACTTAGATGAAAAAGCAAGGTGAAAACTGAAAAAGAGCTATATGGGGTGAAAAGGAAGCAAAGTGAGAATGCAAAGACTGAAGAAGAAATTGCTAAATGGAAAAGCAAATCAGTAGGGAAGCCACATCTCCATTTTCCTACTGGTGTATCTGTGTAAGCTTTCTCACCAGCAATGAGGTTAATCAGAAATTGTGCCTGTGGAACAGAAAGGAGGTTTGAGTTTTTTACAAGTTTTATTTGTGAAGAAGCCATTGGCAGGGCTCTGGTGACTTTTCTTCTCTATCACTCAGCCAGAATAAACAAATCAAAATGGCCAAAAATGCTGAGTCTGCCCACACCAAAAGATTAAAACACATCGATAATCAAAACTTACTTTGATTTATTTTCTTTCTGCTCTCAACTGTTAAAGTTGTTTATTTTAAAGAATTTTTCTACATCTGTGTATTTTTTTTGTTTGTTTGGTTTTTAAATTGTCATTGTACAAAGAATAATCCCAAAGCTGAGACAACAGGAAAATCAGCATTGAAAATACATTAATAATAAATAAATTGGTCTCATAATATGACTGCAAACTAGAACAAGGCAGGATAAATGAGACTTTCTATGAGTTTGAAAAATCATGGTCTGTTTGTTTTTGTTATTTTTTCAATTGACTTACTCAAAGAAAACCAAGGCATTTAAAAATTTACATAGTGTCCCTCTGGAAACTTGAACTAGTTCCAATAAGCAAACAACCAGACAGACAAGGCCAGTTTGGGTCTTAAAGTTCCCTGAATAATGGATGTAGTGGCTGTTAATGCTTACCTTGAATATCTGAAGCTCTTCCAGCACCACCTCCTCCTTAGTCCACTTCTCCTTTGTGATACTCACAACTTTCAGGATTGTGCCTATGTCTGAAACAAACGTAAAACCCACTGTTATGTCTCAGCTACTCCATTTCTTACTTCATAACAACTTTTATTTTTTTTTTTTTAAAGTGACGTTGTAAATTTAGATTACAAAGAAAAAAATTAAAAATTGTTCACTGAAGATAAAGCTAATGCATCAAGGATGTAGCCTTCAAATGACATCTATCCTTATCTGCATCTGTCACTATCTACATACGCCTACACAATCTGTTTGGTTTTACCGTATGGCTGAGGCAAAGCAATTGTAGGTTGTGCTTGGCAGGGGTGGTCTAACTCTGATGCTACAGAAATACACGCACACATGAGACAAACACACAAACACAAACAAGCACATTCACGATCCCAGCTAGCTGGAATTTTCTGCATGTTTCCTTGAGCTGGAATCGGGTCTCATCTGATCCCAAACAGACCCAGCTTCGGGTGCCAAACTGGCAGAAA
>VXAL01011433.1:92147-104335 GCA_013399475.1 Chauna torquata | reverse complement strand
TTTTTTTTTTTTTAATAGGATTAATTTTCATCAGCACAGTTTCTTAATCAGAAGTAGGTTTCATTTTAATGGGGGAAATTAAGTAATGTTTGGCTTTTTTTTTTTCATTTATCTTTTCGTTTTAGGAGATTTTTGAACAAAATTTCCTTTCAAGATCAAAAATCTTCATTTAAACATTGTAAAAATTACCTCTTTGGCATTATCTGGAGAATTTTTTTGAATTTACTCTATTAATTAATTTCAATCTAAACTCCTGACCTGTGAAAAAAATACCCTTGCTCATTTCAGATCATTTCACATTGGTGAATCTTTACTGGTCTTACAAAAAAGCTTAACAACTGCTGAGGGAAGTGGGCTGGGTGTTGGAATGTACAGTGTGGAAATGACACAGCGCAGCTTAGTCCTCAGCATTATCCATAGTATTGAAATGATGGAAAATAATACAATGTAATGGAAAGAATGAGATTTTCATTGTTTTTCCAAACTATAGAAGATCATATTACCAATCAAAGTTAAAAGTATTTCAGTTTGCCTTATGTATCAGACACTTATTTTGGTTTGGACATAATTGCCAAAGCCTGTGTATGTACAAAGACCTGCAGCGTGGTTGCATGTGCCTGCCTTTCTAAATTCTGCAATAATATGGTTGCATACATTCAAACACGTAGTAAGTTTCTGATCTTCTGCTGCTAAAAATCTCATAGGTTATTTGGTATATTTGTATTCATTTTCTCTATATGCTATTTGAAATGTTACCCTTGAGTTTAGAAATTTTTTTCCATAGGACAAGTTTAGAAGATAAAATGCAATAAAAACATGTGCCTCTGGAAAAAAAAATTCACTTTTAACAAAGGCACTGAAGATAAAAAAGTATCTGCATACTATGGAGTGCCACCTAGTGACTGCACGGTACGTGCTGGCCTGGACACCTCCAAATCAAATGAATTACTCTGAAGAATTAGCATCATTGCTGGATACTGACAGGTAACCTTGCAATATTCTAGTTGCTGGTCTCTCAGTATAATTCCTATGACAAATTTTATAGCAGAGGATAGCAAACAGCTGAAAGCAACCTTGGCAATCACTGAAAGAATATCATATATTTTAGCTAGTGAACCCATCTTTTCTTAGCTTAAATTTTAAATTATTTTTGCTCACTATTATAACTAGAAAAGTAAGCTTTAGTGGGTACTCTCAAATCCTAGGCATCTCACAACTTGGGAATTTGTTCACTTTCCTTCTCCAATTAAAGATAGCATTCAGAAAGCAACAAGGATTTTCCGTCATCACGGGTAAGTTTTATTCCCAGCCTCCCCAGGCAGCCAGGAAAAAAATGCCATATTAATGTTCTTTTGTACAAAACTACTCTTTTCCATCTGATGCCACTGTACTTGATTTGTGGGGATCGTAGGGGACTCTCACACCTTCTTTTTTTGGAACACAGAGTTGTGAAGGGGATTGAGCTGAAAGACATAAATGCTCCAAGAGAGGCTCTCTCTGAGCTCGTGGGTGTGATAGTGCAGCTGGGAAGCTCTTGAAGTCTGAGACAACCCACACTTTATAAAAGATGATGCTCTGTGACAATTCACTCCTGTCCCCAGATCACTTCAGAGTATCCATAGACTTCAAACTGTACTCTATGACATCAAATTTGCTTATAGGCCACATAAAATGTGCAACCCAACAGCACTGGGGTAGGATTCAAACAGAGATTTAGTTTCTCCTCAGCTCATGTCAGCAGCTCATTCACTGTTCTTGGATAAACCTTTTCCCCTCCGTGTACCGCTGTTTCACCCACTGTGAGATGGGGATAATGGCAATGACCTCCTTAGAAAAGCACTCAGATCTACCAGAGCAAAGTGCTTTATAAGAGCTATTTCTACTGAGGGAACTCCAAACTGTGGATTAAGAACAAGAAATTTCAGTGGAATAAGACAAGGGATTATACTTTAGAAATGTTATGAAGAAGTATGTTAATAATTCTTAGCATACCATGCTGTTGGGTGCTCCATTCAGTGATTTTAAATTTAGTTACTATGGTAAAACCAGACTTTTTCCTTAAGGCACATAGCTATCATAAAAATGTAATTACATACAAAACTATCCACAGAAAAACTGCAAAGCAGGTTTCTTCCCTGACAGGGTCTCTCTCTGTTCAATCCTGGTCCTCTTGTTTGGAGCTATTCATGTTGCAAAATAATGTCTTTAAATGTATTTAAGTGGAATTGTTGCCTTAGGCTCAAACTGAAATCTTTCTTTGCTGTTCAATGTCACATGAGATTTAATGCTGAAGCACCATGTCACTTTTGATAACAGGAATTACTCCTTGAAGTTATTAAGGTTAATTTTTTTCTTTTAATTGCTTATTGACGTGCTGCCAGCAGGAATTGGAGCCAGACCACCACGTAACATAAAGACAGCCACTGAATGGCACTCTGAGGGTAAGTCCAAGTCCTCTGACCAAGTACTCTGATTACTGGGTTATAACCTAGGGACCAGGAGGCATTAAAATCTTAATCTCAGTAGAAATCTCTTGAGATGACAAATTAATCTAATCTTAGCATTCTTATGAAGTCCTGGCACAGAATCGGGGGCATCTAACTGCTTCCTGAAGCTGCACAATTAGGAAGAAGATGTTAATCAACAAGTTTATTCAGGACTTGCTGGACTAAAAGTGTTTTTAAATGATGAGGCTTGTGCAGAGTGACAGCAGCAATCCTGTCATACCTGTTCCTAGGAAAATAACATCATATTGCCCATCTTCTGCCATGACGTGATCCACCACAATCTGCGTCAGCCTATAGTCCACGTTGATCCGAGTGAACACTGGTCCTCCCGTCACTGGATAAACGGATTTGTACATCAGAGGATGGCGTTTTATAAAGCTAATGACTTCATCAGGAAAGTCTCTGGTAGATTTTATGAGTGGGTCATAGGTTTTGCTTGGACACTGAAAGAAAGAGAGAGACCAAGAAGTTGAGAAGAACATTAGGAAAGAGATACCTGAAATCTGCAGATTTCTCTGTTTACTGGGAAAACTGTCCTGCCCATTTTGAAATCTTGAGGGCTCTATCCAGCTCCTCAGTTATCTTGAAAAGCAGGACACTTCTCTAGTTGCCTAAATAGGAGTGTAAGTTTAGTGGATTGTTTCCTTATGGCAAAACTTTCATCTCTGTAGACTTGTTTTGTATATATCTAAACATACACATCAATTCAAAGAACAGCTGCTAGCACATCAGCTGTATCTGTTTGTAAGTCACATTTACCAGTTGGATGGCAATTTGACTTACAATTGAAAAAGCTTGTTGTTGTTTGGAAAGTGTGGAAGCACACTGGGAAGCTGTGTATTCACTTCCAGCATGTGCTTCTCCAGCTCTTCAAAGGGCCATTTTCTTCCTCATTTCTCCACTCTCTCCTCTTTTCTTTAAATTTTTATCTCTCTTCAAAAGTGCTTCCCCTTCATCTTCATTTTCCTTTATCCTGCTCCCACCTATTCTCCTTTATCTTTTAAAACCACCTAAAACTTGCTAATTTGTTTCACCTCACTCATTTTTTACCACTACTCAGTATTATAAATCTTCAGTTCCTGTTAGTTATATGCCCACCCACACCGGCACCTACCTATAGACATATGCAAGCTTTGAAGAAAAACTCCTATAGGTTTTTCTTCTTTCTCACTCAGAGATTTTGAGAGCATAAATTAGAAGTTAGAGGGGAGGTGAATTGCTTTTATAAGACAGTAAAGAAAAGAAGACAGCATTAGAGAAGAGATGTTTGATGTTGGATCAAATGCTAATAAATCATATTTATTGAACTAACAAATCTGCAAATATAAAATACTTAAAAGCTATGTACAATTTTTTAATTTTATCACCAAATGGCTTTTAGGACCATGTCCAAGAAAGATCCTTTCTGTTTCTTCATCTAACAATGTTCCTAAAGAGAATAGGAGACACGCCTTAACATTCACACCACTATCACCAGTAATAAGAATACATGATTATTACCGACATTCAAGCAGTACATCCAATACTGTGGTGCACTTTAAACTTTTTTTTTTTTTTTGCATCATATATTGGAGACAGCAAAATTTAGTCATAAACAATCTAATAACGTAGGGAAATACCATTTTTTTTCTTTAAATGTTTAGGAACTACTTGTATATAATACCATTAGATGCTGTCCGTGTAGACCACTTTAGAAATTTGGTCTTATTTGTAAGTCACAAACTCAATATATATTCCATTAGAAATCAGGTTTTCCATTACAACACTTGTAAAGCTAGTCAGAAATCAGGTTGCTCTGTGCTTCTTCTCATCCAAAAGCAGCATTTGGTCACCATTACTTCATTTTTCAAAAGCACTATAAACCAGGAAAGTTCTCGTGATGGGATTGGTACATCTGCAAAGAATTTCACCTCCTCATTCCCTGCCTCACTCATAGAAGTATTATCACTTTGGCTATTTTACTAGACAAGGAAATCAAGTCTGGAGTGAAGGGAGACATGAATGATCTATCATGCAGTCTAGCTCTCCATTTCAAGGTGCAGGTATCTGTATGCAGTTAAACTTGCTACATACTGAATCAACTTTTTTTAGTTGTGTGAAAGACTTTCAACAGCAAGTCTAGAGTGCCCTCTGCTGGCTACCATAGGATAATCTCAAGTATTTAAAGTGCAGGATCTATTCACTGATTGAAGATTTTATGCTTTTAATATTTCCTTCAGCAAAACCACAGAACACTTCATCTGTGCATAGAAGAGGAGAGACGAATAAGTTACAAAAAGGACCAAGACGAATGTAAGCAGAAATACTGCTGCCAGCTCCCTCCCTGGTGTGATCAGAGATGGGTGGTTGCACCTCTTACCAAGGCTGAGCTTCTGCCTTGTGGGTGCAGTGAGCCAGATTTGGGTAAAAGCCCCACCAGCATGTCCTTATGTTTGACTAAGGCTTGATTTCTCTTGGGAAATATGCCCAGAGCTACTGTGGGAGAAGGCCACTAGCAAGAGCTTTAATCATGATCGTTTTCTGAGACTGAAACAATCTGTATACGGCCGGTAATCAGAGGCTACAACTTTTTGGTAAACTGCACATCCTATGCCTCACATTTATTTCTCTTGTAATAAAGGCAGATTCCTCAGATGCCAGATGATACCTGCAGCTCATTATTTCTCAGAAGTGACTTTTCTTACTCATCCACATAGCTGAAACTCTTGTGCAGGCTCACAGCTTGACTGCTGCAGCATCCTTTTCTCTGGTTTTGAACAATGCAGTCTCATCCTCTTTGAGCCCAGACCACTGNNNAAAAAAAAAACCTCTTACACACTCCCCCAGCGTCTCCCATTTACTGTTGGGGTTGGCTTTCACCTCTGTTAGACCCATACTGACAACCTAATCAATTCAGCTGTTACTTTTGCTTATACACACATTTGTGCTTTATTCCAGCCTGGCTCTCACACATATTGCTTGAAGACTACCCATGAACCTACCTCCTCAACCACCTTCAAATCTCTCCCTTCCATGCTTTTCAGGATGAGCCCAGGAACATTTACTTGCAAGACCAATCGTGTTAGTGACTCATCATCTCATGCTCACCCATGTCTGCTTTCCTTCCCATGGCTGTCTGCATCCCTTTGTCATCTCTTGCTTTATAGTTAGTCTCTGATTTGAGAAAGCTTCTCTTTTGAATCTGGAGGCACCTAGATGTCTTACTGTGGCAATACAAATCCTTGATAATAATATGATGAATTGGAAACACTATTCCAGTTGATGACACACTTTTACATATGAACCACTGATTGCTGCTTTTTTAACACTAAGTTATCCCTGCATTTCCTGCCAGGTGGAGCCATAACACAGCCTGTGAAGAAAGAAATGTGATGAAATAATGACTTTGTAGTGTGCTGGGAGAAAGTTAAGATTTGCAGTGAAGTTGCTGTACAATCCTCCTTCATAGCTAATTTCTACAAAGACTTTAGTTTGCACTCCCAAATCTCCAGCTTGACACATATTCTATCTATGGTGCCAGTTAAGGTCGTGCAGTTAGGATTTGTTCCAAAATGTAAGGTTTGACGTTATCCAAAACATTTGCATTAGGAACAATACATACAGCACCAAGGGCTGAGCCTGACCCTCCTCCATTGCTGGCAAACTGCCTTCTCACAGCCATGCAGTTTCAGCTGCCAGCAGCAAAGCTGTCCCCATGGGCTTAGGACCAGCCTGGACCATTCCCTCCCTTGTGCTTCCACTGCCCGTTCTCTCCCTGGGCTGAGGGATGCACACAGCACACCCTGGGGCAGCAGGGGAGAGCTCAGCTGAAGCTTTGGTCTTGCTGAAATGGGAATCTAGCCCCCACTCAGCATGTACAGGTATTGTGGACCCATACCTAAGGATGAACCAACTTCAAATTCTTCATGTGGTAAACACAGCTAATACAGTGCAGAATTATTCTCATCATATACAGTTCTATATGAACACTCTCAAAAGTATCAGAGTTTACCTGTATATTCATAAATAAAACAGGCCAGCGGAGCACAGACCAGCTGACATACTACATCCACATCTACAGCCACATCTGAAATGCCTACTGGGAACAGTTCCTGATCTACCTTAGACCCCAAATATTACCAATGTACTGCCTGGGATGGTACTAGTTAGAGCTCACCATGGCAACGCCCATGCTAGCATTAACCAGTACAGGGACTATGGGTCTGTGCTTGAACCTGCCCTTTGGTTTTATTTAGTAAAAACACAGCCTGAGTAATTCAAGAGACTATAACCTATTTCCTAGATCTTGCATAGACTGATTTCTATGGCTATTTACAGATTTAACAGATTCTGTGAAAGTACCCACTTGCTTAGCACTGTTTCCGTCCAGAACAGTTAAGCCTGTGCATCCTTATCTTCATAAAGACTCTGATTTTTTATTGAAAATAGTGCTTAGGCTCCTGAATCACCTAATAGCTTTTGAAAAATTCTCCATAGACAGTAAGTCTGTGCCAAGTTGAATTAAGATATGTTCCGTCACATATTTGGTCATTTTTCTCAATATACAATTTAATGTATGGCTGTGAACAAACAGACAAGAAAATAAAGATGGGTTTGTATTACTGTCCTTTGATACTTGCTCAAAGGACATCCCTTGCAAAACCAATTTAATGCAGGTAGACAAGAAGAAAAAGAGGAAAGTCCTACTGAAAAAATGTTCATTTGGAAATCTATGTTGCAGTGAGTTATCCCTAGGGGTTTTATGCTAGCTTTTTCATAAGAACTTTGCCCTCTGGCATGCTAAGTATGATCTCCCATGTTCTGTTTTCTACTGTGCTTTCACAAATTAAAGGCTTTGCAAGGTTATACCCTTGAGGTGGGCTGTATTTGGTTTGGTTTTTGAAGATAGCAATATCAGTTTAATAATTTCACAAAGAAATACATGAGTTTGTATTACATAGCAAAAAAGACTACAGAAAGGGGGTGCAAAAAAAAAAAAAAACCACAGAAAAGAAATCATGTGCGTTCTTGCTACACAAGCAGTATTTCAGAAACAGACTTTTCTCCTTACCTTTAAGAACCACCTAGGTCTGAGTCTTTTCCACTTATGTCAGAGTCAGAACTCCAAAACCCTACTAATTTCAAAAACATCTTTGCAGGGGCTGAACCAAAATTTGTTGGAATCAATAGAAAGAAACCAGTGTTCTTTAATTGCTTTTGGATCAAAACCTTCTATCAATTTATTCTATATAGGACCATAAAGAAATTCATTCTTCTTTGCATCCCCAGCCATGCAATAACTCTCTTCCCCCTCACTGAGTACTAGAGGTTGAGTTTTCCTTATATGTATAATTTCCGTGGTTCATGCTCTCGCTCAGTAACTCTGAGTTACAGGCTACAACTTCTGGAACTTTGCTGATTGCTCACCTATTCACAGCTCAGTCCGAGAAGTCCTTTTCTATTTGAAAAATGTGAGTGGCCCCATGGGTCTTAAAGATGTCCTAGATTTTTGCCAAAAATGCATCAACAGAGGAAGATGAGAGCAATGACATCACTAACTAAAAACCACTAGGATAAAATGTCTACCAGTATAGAACTATAAAGCTGTTAAAGTATTCCCAAGGGCCTAAACCCTACCATGCATGATATAGGGAAATCTTTGCCAGCTTCCGCAACTAATTTAGTAGAAACAAGAACTAAGGGTTTGACCCAAAGATCCACTTGAGTCAACAGGGCCTTTTCCAATTATTTCAGTGGTCTTTGGATCCCATCCTAGGACAGCATGACCACCAAGAACAGCTGGGCAGGTGTGACCCTGTTATGCTTGGCCAAGGGAGCTATTTCCAGAGGCATCACTAACTATAGCATGATGGATGGAACAAGGGAATGAAAAATTCATTTGGGCCACCCTTTGGCAAAGTCTTCAGGCAGCTGTTTAAAGCTGTGTGTCCACCCATCGTTACAGAACAATTCCTGTAGGCTTGTGCTTCCTTTCATAGCAATCAATAGGATGCACGATGATAAAGGCTTCGTGGCCAAGTGGGTGAGTGAAGCAGCCTTTCACCTCTGAAAATGTGAGTTCATATCCTGGTGCATGTCACATGTGATAATGATATCAGTGTTCTCTGCCCAGTTCACATTTACTCACATCATCAGCACCAGATGCTGTCTCAGATATGTGACATCTTCCACTGGAGACAATAAGAGATTTGCATTTATATCAAATGTCACAGGAGTAGGCTGCCAGGGTTGTTTCATGTGGACTACAAGAGAATCTGGCTCCATAAAAGTTCTTACAATACCTTCATTGTGCTATCTCATCATCTTCTGCTTTTGTAACAGGGATGGGATTCATCTCACCTGACCTAAATTGTTGACTTGACTGTGTTTGAACTGCAGAAAGGAAGTGCCCTTCTCTTTCCTTCTGGCAGAGAAGTCTAAACAACTAGCTCAGATTTGATGCTTTCTTCTAGATAGATGAAGTCAAGAAAAATTAAATTAGTAAAATTAGTACTGCTAGATAGGAATCTTGCAAGAAACATATTCACCATGTAATTTTTTCAAGGTGCTTAGGCCTTTCCTGTCGTGAATGGTAACTTTACAAAAACATACATGTTAGAAATGAAAAGTAAAAAACAAAAACAAACCCCCAAAACAGAAACAGAGTTAGAAGTACTAAGGACATCTCTATTCAACTGGTGCATAAACTGCTGTATAAACTTTTAAAGAATCAATTCAGTAGTAACTTAAAGCCGTTCCAGTGTCTTCAGTGTGAGCTCACTTTGACAATAATCAACCTGGACAAAGTCCTAAGCCTGTATGATCTGCAAACATGCCTTTTTATTCCCTCATCTTTTACTTGTATCCAAATGCAATCAGGAGGTGGTAAATTAAGGCTAATCTTTCTCATATAAAAGCAAATACACTCTAAGTTAACAACACTGCACATACGTAAGTTTTTATCTTTTTTTTTTTTTTTTTTTCACTTGTCTTATTAAATTTGCAGCTTAGTAGAGTGCTGGATGTGTAGATCTGACACAATACTAGGATGTACGGTGTGACTGTGTTAACATTATGTGGGAACCCTTGCCAAGATTTTCAAAAGCTGGTGCCAGAAGTTAGGCTCCTAAATACACGTCCAATTTGCCAAAATGCACAGGGCTTCAAACCAGCCAGTGAAGTCAGTAAGAGCTGCTGGATCTAACACCTATTAAAACTGCAAAAATTATTTGTGAATCTCAATTTAAGGCATGTAAAAAAAAATATCCTTTTCATTTAATTATGTGTCTTTAATTCAGCAGTGTTGTTGTATGCTGACAATTTTAGAACAGAATGATGTTATCTGTGAGCTGCAAGAGATTCAGTTTCAAGTGTGTCAAAAACACTGGTTTAAAAGGGACTTATCACGTTGATCCTTAGACCCACTTAACAATCAGATTCAAACACGCATAGGCTAGATGCACAACAGGGACTTGATAACATCGAGTGAAGTAGGCATCTGCTGGGTGGATTTTGCAATGACCAGGCTGGGAACTTTTATGCATTTCACAAGGAGAACTAAGCACCACACCAGTAAGGCTCTCTTAGAGATACTCTCTAAGAGTATCTGAGATACTCTTAGGGAGTATCTGAAGTAGCCAATGTGAAACATGAAGGAATGAAATATTTCTTAAATCTTTCTCACTTTGGGGAATTAGATGCCTTAGCCTGGGCTTCCCTTCTGGTGGAGGCGTCCTTTTGTTCCAGGCACATGGACCAGAGCCATCCTGGGAGCTTCCCCCTCTTTCCTGCTGCAGATGTTTCACTTTTCATGGGATAATTAGGTCTCAGCTTAGCCAAGAGTAGTAAGAATGTTGCTCAGATGTTAACCAGGAAGGGAGAAGATCTGTTTCCCACTGAAGAGCTCTCTATTTTATATTACATGCAGCAGGAACTAGAGCACCTGACCCTCCCTCGGAGGGAATGTACTAACCACAGCCAGGCACTAATACTGACATGGTCCTTTTCGCTTGAGCTCTCAGCAAATGAATATTTAACTAAACAGGAGTTAATATGACCATGTAGTCAGCATTCTCCTGTGGTGCAAGGTAAACTCTTCCAAACTCTAAATGAGTCCCATTATCAGTGATCCATCAAGCAAAAAGCAGAGAAATAGACAAACTACCTTCAGCTAGTCACTTCTGTGTTAAAAGGGGACCCTCCACCCACCCAACAAATTGAACTTTATGTGTATATAAGTTTAATGAGAAATGCAGAGTCTGAGGACTGAGCCACTGAGATGTAACACTGAGGAACCGGTGTGATGCCCAGAAGTACCTTAGAAAATTGGGTACTTATGGTTTAGTATCTTCTGTGGTTTAGATGACAACTAAGAGATGACTCTTAGGGCATAAGCACTTATCTGCTGTTGGAGACAGCCACAAGCCATGGACATGGAACTTAGGCTCTTGAGTGTCCTAAATACTGTGTGGTTTCTTCTCTGTAGCCTGATCAGAGTTGCACAATACATTTTGCATTTGGACACGCCTCCATGAAGCCTTAGTGTTTCTCTAGAGGATGAAAGGATTGTGCCTGTCCATCCTGTAGAGATGTTCACATTAGCCTTTCAACTCAAGCCTGGAAGAGGGCAGGGGAGAGGAGATTGCGTCAGGTTCTGCTGGACACAAAAAAACAGCTCAAATTTTAAATGAAATTTACAGCAAATTTCACTCCATCCCCCTAAAAATGCACAAACAAAAGTAAAACTAAAATCCCTAAAATGAAATTGAAGTCTCTGTTTTTTTAGTTAGAGACTGCATCCCACTTGATGTATGAGATTTGTTCTAGTGTTTGAGTTGAACCCTTTGTAGTGCTTTTCCATTTAACACACCTGTGTTGCTGATAGCAAAGGCTGACTTAAGAGAGCATTAATGTGAGACTAACTATCTGAGACCAGCTAGGTGAGTGAACTTGACTTTGTAGGTGGCACTTTGTAATTCTCTGCCGACCTCTGCAAGCTGGAAAGGTGATTGGGTTCGCAGTATTTTGAAAGGCTGCTATGAATTGAGAGGTGAATCATGTTGGGGAAAACATGTTGGTACGTAGGAGGAGGTGGAGGAGGCCTTCTCAGGAAAATAAACCCATAAAGTGAAACATTTCACTTAATTAAGCAGCCCCATTTACAGTGGGGAGATCAAAGGAGAGAGGAACTGGAGAAGCAAAGAATGCAGTCTATCCCATAAAAGATCAGGTGAAAGAGAAAGATAAGTCTAAAAATAACAAGGGAAACCTGTGCAACCCTCAGCGTTTTATGAACATGCTTATTAAAGCAGCAAAACTAACCAGACATGAGGACAGGGGGAGGCTTTTGGCAGACAGTATTTCTCTGTGGCTCAGCCAAGTCCCAGTGGGATGGACACCACATCTCGATCAGCCTTTGCACTGGATTAGCAGAAGAAATAAAGGGATTTCACTAAAGAAAGGGAGAAAAAGCAACAGAGAAAGAAAAAGTTGAGAAAGATCACAGAAGGATCTGAGGGTAAGGGAACTTGTTGGAAAAAAAAAAAAAGATAAAGAATACAGGAGCTCAGAGGCATGTGTTGGTATTTAGATCCGGAGTGGAAAGAGGTGAGATATAAAACCTCAAATGAAGAAAAGCAATGGCTTCTGTGCTGGGCTGCTTCTTCTTGTAGCTAAGAATTAGATTGCAAGATTCTTACTTTG
>VXAL01011433.1:9867-92101 GCA_013399475.1 Chauna torquata | reverse complement strand
TTTTTTTTTTTTTTTTTTGGACCCTTGGTACATTAGTTAGTTAGAAATCTAGATCCATTGTATTCAGTGTTGCCTTGAATAGCAACTAAATACCTAGGCACTGTGACACTGTGACAGATCAGACTATGTGCTAATCTTCATCTTTAAACACTGACATTCCTCTCAAAATCTGGTTTCAGTGGGGTGCTCTGATACTGCAATAGTTATAGGTATATAATTAGGCTAGAATTGTTCTTTTCTCCTAATTCATCGAAAATCTTATTCAATGTTTTCTGTGATTACTGGGAGGGCATTATGAAAACTCTAGTTCAGAACACAGAACACATTTTAAAGAAAGTCCTTGATGATTTCTTCATCAAAAGATAATTTCCTGGGTGAAACCCTATGAGACTGGAAGAAAACTGGATTTGTTATCTGGGGACAGCTGCAGATATGCAAGTCCAATTTTTAAACAGCTAAAGAAGATAAAGCAAAAGCTCTCTTGGTTTTCACATAGCCCTTTGAACCAGGGCTGCCTGCTGCATGTTTCTTTTGTCTCTTTTACTTTTACTTTTTTTTTCATCTTCCAAACTGAAAGAGATTTCAAGCCTTGCCTCCATTTAATTTCTACCATTTCCACTTGCTTTTAATACTGCTGGGAGAAGTTGGAGTAGAAGAGCTGCACGTTTTTCAGCATCTGACCACCAGTCAGCATGGTCTGGGTCTTGCAGGACGCCAGAGGGCAGGCGGATCCCGTTGCATCGCCCGCATGACGCTCAGCATTGCCGAGGCATGATATCATGGTCATGCTGGGAGTTTATCTCCGACACAAATTGCCACAGGAAGCATTTTGTCAAAATTTCAATATCAAAGTGGTCACAGCCTCTATAGTGAACAGCTTTATTTACTTAGGAGATAAAGGCAGCTGAGCAAAAAGTTAAGTTAGGGTGAGCAGTCTCCTGCTTCTGTGTAAATGCTGAAAGGAAGTCAATGCCTCTCGCAAAGCCAAACATCAAAGGAAATGCATTTCCTAGTATTGCCATTTTTAGACTTTGCCAGTAACTTAAAATATAAGAAATATAAAATCAGGACAGTGTGGCTATGTTAAACTTTATGCAACACTTAAGTAGAGCTTAAATTTCAAAAATGCTCCAGTAACTTTAAAAAATGGACAGATTATCCCTCTTTGGCTTTGTTCTGCGCATTCCTGAATCAACCCATAGTTGGCAAGAAATGGTGAAATTAATCTTTACAGAAGAGCATTTCAGCATTCAGACACACTGCAGCATTCTGCAGGCATGTAGCATGCTCCTTCTTTCCTTGCCTTCAAGCACTGCGCTGCTTTTTCAGATTCCAGCCTAAATCTGTTCAGATCCAGAGGTTTGGCCTAGCCCACTTCAAGATGAGAGCATGGCATGAATCTATTTCTTATTTGGGTATGCTATTTTAAACTACAAAGCCTGAAGTATGTTGCAATCTGAGAGTATTCCAGCTCACTAAGACAAATGATAAATAACTATGTAGCGATACATTTACCTTATCTACATACTAAATATTACCAATATCTTTCTTCAGAGAGCTTTCTTCAGTAAAATCCACTTCCCTTCTCAGCTCATGGTCAGACACGCTCCTACAGAAATCCGCTGGGTACAGAGTTCTAAGGATTTTTATGAGACCATTTTCTCACAGCCGTTATCAGGTGCTTAAAGGAAGCAGTTGGAGAGTTAAGGGACTGCTTATGGAAAAATATCTATTTACTTTAAACTTTCCAACTTTTAAAATATTTTTGAGGATGGACATTCAAATTAGTGATAAAAATCAGCATTGACATGCTTCAGCATGACATGTTTCCTTCCTTGTGAATCCCAGCTCAACCATGTGATGGCTAATACACTCAAAAATGCAAAGAGCTTATGACTCCTCTATCTGTGCAGAGTGTTCATCCTTATGGGGCACTGCAAGGTTTTCAAGAGAGTTATTTTAATCTCTTTAGATACCATGGGACCAGCTATTGTTCTCACTGGCACCATTTTTGTACTTAAAACTGAACTCATCTGCACTTCTTAACCAGTAATGGAGTTGCACATGCTAAAATAATAATAATAAAAGAATTAAATGTAATCTTCTTTTCTGGGGGCATCATATATTCTGCATGAGAGAGAGATGTGTAAGCCTGCAGTGTCTAAATTAGGAACTTATTTGCTCCAGCAGCGCAGATCCTAGGCAGGCAGAATCAATCTCTGGAGCTGCCTTACTCTTTATGGAAAGCTTTCCTTCCTGACCCACCTGCAGCTGAAAGAGGTAATCAGAGCACAGGGCATGACCTGCTGAAGCTAGGGATGACCAAGTGCAATAGACAGCATGGGAATGGACCAAGCAGTTGGATCCACTGGAAGGATGATGAAGAAAACACAGAGATACAAGGAAGAGTGTGAAAAGAAGAGCTAAATAAGCTAGATAATATGGCTTGAAGCAACTGTTACACCAATGCTGATGTCAAAGAAATAGCGCAGAGACACCCAGGTGGCTTCTAGGCAAGGTACGAGCAGCAGTCCAACCTCAGTAGCTCAGCGTTTGGCTAGATTTATGCAACTCCCTACTACTAGTTCAATGAATACCAGACCAAAATAACGCAAAGCTACCCCGGATAATATCTGTCTTAATCTTAAATCACTGCTCTTTTACATTCTATTTATCAAGAGTTGCTCAAAGTTTTGCTGACTTTTTTGAAACAAATGCATTTTTTGGAAATACCGTTTTCTTCCTCAGCTGTAACATAACATGCTTTTCCAAATTTAACACCAAGACAGCAGTGGAAGAATTCTTTACTAAATTCTTTCAAAATTTTTGGCCTGATTGTTGCATATGAAGTCTAAAAGATTTGGATTTAGAAGTGTTTCCAGATATTAAACTTCACTTTTCTTCCTATTACTTGTCTTTCATCACACAAAATCTGTAGCAACTAACTCCTGACTTGATTTCAAAACACAACACATGCACAAACACCCATAATAGAATCAATGACCACATCTCAAAGAACAGGATTTTAACAGACACAAAGATAAAAGAAATACAAGACTCCAAATAAAATAAAATCATAATTTAATACTCCATAAAGAAATATATTTGGCTTTTTATAAAGTATTGGTGTCTCAGAGGTGATCCCAACACATAGAAATACAGCTGGATAGTAGGAGACCACAATATGAGAGACAATCAGGAAATAGTCTGGACACAAAGTTATCTCAGAGAAATGGAAAATGTATATTCATATATATAAACAGAAAAAGGGTAGATAGAAGACTGAGCTCTCAACAGAAGAGAAAGGGTTGTGAGGATAATTTGGAACATCCTGAGTGGAAAATATAAATTGATAGTCCACGGAGGGGAGAAAAGTATGATTGCCTTTGAATAAAAATAGAAGTATGTAATTAAGGAGACACTTACTGTACCAGGTCTGGGATATGGGATACGACCTTCATATTGCACCCATCGATGATCCACACTCTCTTTGTGAGCATAAGGGCCATTGAAAACAGCTCTGATATCTGCCATGCTGTACACACAAACTGCAGAGCCCTTGAAGACAGAGCTGAAAAAAGAAGATAGACTGTAAGCACTTTGTGCACATTGCAAGCACATCTTCAGTGTGTGCCTCATCCAGTGAATTCATTAATTTCACTGAGTCTGATGGGTTTTCGATCAATCCTACACTTGAGAGCAGATATAAGTGGTGCTAAATAACAGACAATGTGGACAGGTCTGATAACTACAGATATTTAATGTCACTGTCATTACAGAGTAAAGCTTTGCTCAGATTAACCTGGACTTGTCAGTCTTTGGGATCACTTGACAGACTGTCATTTTTTCTAGTGGTAAGCAGGTTCCAAATATCATTTATTAACTATTGTAATTAGAATTTTCTGCAGATGAAGGACACTATATTGTGTTCACTTCTGGAAGTCTATATTTTAATGACATCACAGGTGATGTGCCTGAGAATTAAAAATTGCATTTAACAGATAAAAAAGTAATAGAAATAAACATTTATTTTTTCTTTTTTTTTTTCATGTCTTTTTCTAAAAAAAAAATAAAAAAATCAGTTTTCCAAAGAACACTATACCAGTTGTTGAGTGGCATGTATTTTAGTTACTTCATGTGCCATGTCATTAATTGTGCTACATTTAATTCAATTCTAAATGTTTTATGTGGTTATATACTTTATGGGGCCACTGTGGCTGCTTCTTACAGAATCACAGAATCACAGAATCACAAGGTTGGAAAGGACCTTCAAGATCATCTAGTCCAACCGTCATCCTATCACCATTACTACCCACTAAGCTACTAAACCATATCTTGTAGCACCTTGTCCAGGCGCCTCTTAAAAACCGCAAGGGTTGGTGACTCCACCACCTCCCTGGTCAGGCCGTTCCAGTGCTTGACCACTCTCTGAGAGAAAAAGTTTTTCCTGATATCTAATCTAAATTTCCCCAGGCGCAACTTGCGGCCGTTACCTCGAGTCCTATCATTAGTTATCTGGAAGAAGAGGCCGACCCCCTCCTCATCACAACCTCCCTTCAGGAAGTTGTAGAGTGCAATGAGATCTCCCCTGAGCCTCCTCTTCTCCAGACTAAACAATCCCAGCTCCCTCAGCCGCTCCTCATAAGGCTTGTGTTCCATACCCCTCACCAGTTTTGTTGCCTTTCTCTGGACACGTTCCAGGGCATCAATGTCTTTCTTGTAGTGAGGGGCCCAAAACTGAACACAGTACTCGAGATGCGGCCTCACCAAAGCTGAGTACAGGGGGATGATCACCTCCCTGCTCCTGCTGGCCACACTGTTTCTAATACAGGCCAGGATGCCATTGGCCTTCTTGGCCACCTGAGCACACTGCTGGCTCATGTTCAGCCTTGCATCGATCAACACTCCCTTCTTAGTTAAGGAGTGCCTTGCCAGTTCTCTGTAGTTCCACTGAGCAGTGTATGACTTGTCTTTATTATTTACACTTAATTCAAAGGTTCCAGAGACAAAATAATTATTTCATTTCTGACAATGCTACATGAAGCATCTCTACACAATAAACAGCTGAGAGGTTTGTTAATTAATTAATCTATCCCTGATTAAGATCTTCCACATTTGTTTCCAGAGGCAAACATGATCCTAACACATACCTTGTTGTAGTGAAGACTCCGTATACAAGAGGGTTTCTCTCATCTCTTGTAGAAAGTAGGAATATATCTTCTGTAATGGGAAAATATTTATTTTTTGTTAAACATCCATTGAACATTTCTGCTTTTATCAATTATAATTTGGAGATTTGTAAAAATATAACAAATCTTTTTGTCCAATTTCTGCCATATGAATTTGTGGTAATATTCTGACATTTGTCCATTTGCAGGTAGTCTGTTTTTTATACAGAATCAGCTTTGCACTTTCCAGCTTGGGGAGCTAAAGTGAAAAAAACCATAATTCTGATGAGACTAACTCAAGTTATAATCAAGGACTTTGGATAAAAGATAGAGATATTGCCAGCACTATGTGGAAAACTAGTAAAATCAGAATAAGATGTGGTACTTCTCTAAAGAAGGAAAAAAAAAAAAAAAAGAAACAACAGGCAAAGCTGATGACAAAATAAGTCATTAAAGATAACTCAACTTACGCAGCTCATCAAAATGTGTGTCTGCTCCTTCAGGACCAGGTATTGAGCACACAAGCCTGGCTTTCAGAAAAGTAGTCCACTTGTTTATTAGGCTCCGTTGACCTCCCATATCATTCTAATAAAAAGAAAATACAAAGACTAAATTATTCCAACACATGATATAAAGTTCGGGACAACCTTTTTATAAGTAGCTAGAGTAGTCACTTCTCAGATCAGAGAACGAGCAATTAAAATTTCCTAACTATCCTAATTATACACAAATCTGTTTGCAATATTCTCAGAACAGCTCCACGGCTGGAATGCTGTGAAACATATGTTATATCATGTGATTTCTTGTTCTCTGTAAAGCTATTTTCTGCAATCAGTGGTTCTTCAAGAATTGTTTACAAACTCTAAAATAATACAGAACATTCTGGATAGATTTCTCAAAAAAGAAAAACTATATTAATCTACAGTTCCAGAGATACTGCGTTGTTTGTTTTGTTCACATAGTACACAGAGATATGCATTCCAGGGAAAACCAATCATATTATTTTAATAATCTTTGTTATGGAAATATTCCATCCTTCACAAAAGGGATTTTTTTTTTTTTCTAATCTCTTTTACTATAGGTTTCCAAGATATGAGTATACATGCTCAAATTCCATTTAGTCACTGGTGAAAGAAAATCGTCATAGAGGGTCACATGAAGAAAGAATTATCTTTCTGAAGGTTAGGTGTCCTATTGACTTTGATCCTACAATCCTGCATGCTTCAGTTAGGTAGATGAAAGGAAGACAGAATACACTAAAGATAGGTAGAAAGAAGACAGCATACACTAATTCCATCTAACTACATTTAAGAAATTAAGATATTTCTAAAATATTTGGAGATTTTCCAAAATTTTCCTTTGAGGGAAATGGAATACTGTGACAGAATTTTTTCAAAATATTGAGGATTATGAGAAGGAATATGAAAACAATGGTAGCAATAGTTTGTCAGGAAAGAAAAAAAGGGAGGGCGGGAGAGTTGTGTGGAAGGAATAGCTCTTAGAAGAAAGTTTTAAATTATAAGAACCTGGAACTAGGTGTCTGCTTAGGAGCTTTACTCCTTCCTCTGAGTGTACGAAAGATCTAATGAATGACATTTATCTGTCCTCTTTGGTCCCAAATAACAGATGTATTTAGGTTCTACAGGCCTATTTAGGCTGCAAATTTTTCGAACTGACATCTGTAAGGACAATGATACTCCATCAGGAACCAAACCCTTAAGAGAAATGTTCTGATCGCCAACAGCAGTCTCCCAGCTGTAGGTCCTGAATTACCCCATGAAGATGCCTACTTATTCTCATTTACGAACTTTGAAGCTTATTGGGCCTGTGTTGTAAATTTAAGCACCACAAATTTGGTCATAAATATTCATCCCCTCAGGATTTATTAGGAGATATCCTTTTCTTTTCTTCTTTCTTTCTTTCTTTCTTTCTTTCTTTTTCTTTCTTTCTTTCTTTCTTTCTTTCTTTCTTTCTTTCTTTCTTTCTTTCTTTCTTTCTTTCTTTCTTTCTTTCTTTCTTTCTTTCTTTCTTTCTTTCTTTCTTTCTTTCTTTCTTTCTTTCTTTCTTTCTTTCTTTCTTATTTAAATTGGCTTTGTAACTCTGAAGGTATAAAACCAGACAGTAGGAAATACCAGGCTATCATGAATTACGCAGTATTTCCGTGGATTGCATTTGGCCTTTCAGGGCTGCATCATACATATTAGAGACACTCAAAAAGATGGTTTAATGTGCTGAAATCCACTTCACAAGAAGTAACACTTCTCTGGTAACACACCCTAACCAGCTTTCCTTTTCGTGTATTTGCTACTTTTAAATAGGTTAGCTCAGTTGGAAATGATTCCTGTTAATCTATCATCTTTGGAGCTCATGTACTTACAAGAATTGCTACCTCCCCTCTTGATTTCCTGAAGTCCTGCCAAGCCTGGAGCTTTGCATCTAGCCAACAGATTTATTACAAAGGTGTCAAAATTAGCAGCCTTAAGCCAATAGGAAAAATAAGCTCTGCATGTGTGTGTTCTGTTCAAAGGCATGACAGATAAACCTTGCGGACTAATTAAAACCAAACAATTACAAAGATGTAAGAAAGAATCTTAAAAAGCAAAAAGCTTTAAGCTTTTTCTTCCAATGGCAATTCGGATTAGCTAAGCAGTTCTTGAGTTGCAGGGCTTCCGCTTAGATTTCTGGTGGATGGGGCGCAGCATCACAGGATCCTGAGATGTCTCTGAAAGTCTGGCTAGGATCAGAAGGAGGGGAGGAAGCATGATGAGATGTGGCTGCAATGGGAAAAAAAAAAACATTGTCTTGCTCAGGCTTCTGCCATTGCAGGTGTTCAGCTCCTGTAAGAGATTGGAAAATACGTACGTGTGTTTTACCACCCTTAAGCTGTGATCCAACAAAACGTTTTTGCAAATGCTTATTTTAAATATATCAGTGGTTCCACTGAGTTCCTAGAAAGTAGTGTGAATCAAATCCTGTGCTTGAAGGAAGCAGTTTTAGCAAGTGCTATGTTCTTTAAGGTATAAGATTCCACTGAATTTAAGATGTATCCATTTTTCCTCACTCTCAAGCCAGGACATGATGTTAACCATGTTACTTGAATTTACAAGACATTAGTAAAGACGCTCACTAAGTGCGCCTTAAGTTTGAAGGATAGATCCAAATGTTGCCAATAATACTGTACTATATACAGAGGAGCAAGGGGAAGTCAATGACCAGCCAACACTTCATGATTTACTAAGTCCTTCTGTGGCTAGAGATTGAAAAAAATTATGTTGCAGAAATCAGAGACACAAAGGACCTTTCACTGATTTAAACATTTGCACTTACAATATACTGACATACCCACCAACGTGCTTCTTCCTACTGCCACTGCTGGATATAGGAAAATGTACATTTTCTTCATCTTCTTGGGAGTGGTTTTGGTTTGTTTGTTTTTAGTTTGATTAGCAGCCATATAATACTCTTCAAGTCTTTATGTCATCTCTGAATAACACAGTGTCTTTACTTTCCTAATACATGTTCAAGATTCACTGGTGGAGAAAGTGCAGGAATTGACAAAGGCTGTGGCAGCTTTATCTACAGGTGGAATTAGCTCAGCTCAAGGCACAGAGGTTCAAAAACTATTAATAGTTTAGGCATATCTCTGCTCCTGGGCTCTCAAGTAGTAGTCTTAGAAAGCTCTGAACATCTGTATGCTTTGAAGAAAGTGTGCCTCTCCCTTCCTAACAATATTTTGTGGTGCATATTAGGTCAGATGTCTTGAAGCTTCAGTTGCTGGAGAACATGAGAGTATTTGCCTTTTCTTCAGACCATGTTGGCATGAACTCATTAGCTTTGCATCATATCTGTCTACTCTGGTACAAATTCCTTGGACCATCATAGTTCATTATTACTGGCCTCTGAGGGGATGGACAAAGGACATCCAGCCCCAAAATCTGTTTGAGTCTGGGTTGGTACAAAAAGAAGACAAATCTCTTCTGCGGAAAAGATTAGCTAATATCAGTCTGCAATGAATCACTGATGTTCTCAAATGCTGCAAGCTGATTGTAAAGCATGATATTCATAAAATAAGATGTACAGGATGGGTAGTCAGTGGAAAAGAAAAAGTGAATAGAGGACAGAAAATCACCAAAGCAGAGGCCAGTCAAAGCACAGGTGACCAGAAACAGGGATTCAACACAAAGTTACCAAATCCTACTAAAATGACTGCTGGACTGATTTCCACCAAGCAAGAACTGGCCTCAACAAGGACAAAAGCGTGTGTTACACTTGATGCATTGAAATGATTTTGGCCAAGAGATACTGGTACTGAAGACAAAGACCACTAAATATTTCAGGGAGATGAGACAAGAAGACAAGATAAATTTAAGTGCTGAGAGAAGGGGAAGGCTGCATGAACAAGCCCTTCATTCCAAAAACATTGCTAATCTACTTGTAACAGATGAGCGGCCACAAGTATCTGAAATTTCATCTCCAAAAATATCACTTCTAAGCACATTGGATTAGCAGTGTTTACTATAAACTTTGTTACATTACAGATGAAGGCACTTAGGACTGCATATTTCTTTTCGAATATAAATAAAGGTTTAATTAGCACTTACTGCATCGTAATCTCACAAGCTGTAACAGATACCAACGCTTCCGCCTGAAATACCTTCTTTTTAACAGGAAGAAGTGCCTGTAAATTCTCAGTTACTAGTGTTTGCATGAGTTAGAGATTTAGATAATTGCCAACTAGAAGGTGGGCAGTTCAATCTGTCAAGTGTTGAGGAAAGATTACCAAAAAAGAATCACAAAGACCTAACCACAGAAATTATCTACAAAAGTGGGGAAGCAATCCAATACAATTTTAACAGAAATAAGGTAGAATTAAATGAAATATATTTATACATTTTTTTAATGAAAAACAGCCTTTTATTCTTTTATACAGAAATCTTCAAATTTCAGCCCTTTGTTTTCAGCCTTTAGTCTAAAAAACAATTAGTTGGGGTGAGAAGTCAGGTTTCTACCAAGCTATTGTAAGAATTCAAATATTTGATGCACAACTTTAATGAACTCAGGTTCACTTATAATATATGGCTTTCTAAAAGCAAGAAAGAATGGTGTTTAAATGCCGTAATGTAAAATTTGTGAAGTAAATTAAGGTCATATCACATTCCTTCCTTAGGACACTTCTATGCAAATCTCAACTTTGTGACCTGCAATTTATGTACAGCAGAGCAAAACAACTTGTTTTTCCAAACCTCTGGTTAGAGATGAGTTACCAGCCTATTGTGAAAATAAAAACTATCAGAAAAAAATATTGTCTACGAACAAGTGATTTAAAAATCTACTTAAAGACTTTCTATTGCTTCTATTTTCTCTTCTGTTGTATCTTATATATTATATAAAAGTACCTTCATTAAAATGCACAAATGTAAGTCTTGGAATCCGGTAGGCAGGAAAACAGATGGCAACAAAGCTAACGAACATCTGCATCTTTGGGGTTTTAAATCTCTTATTTGTTTGCAAGTATTAGTGACAAATTGAACATAAGAACAAGAAGTGCAGTTTTCTGAAAATCAATCAACATCAAAGATGTCAAACACTGTGATTCATAAAATTTAAAGACAGTAATTATCCTGACCAGTCACTTAAATTTAAAAAAAAAAAAAAAAAAAAAAANAAAAAAAAAAAAAGACAATGAGTGGAATTTCTAGAAGCAGGTTATTAATTAAAGCCAGTGGCAAGATGTGCAAAAGGAACATCCAAAGTGAATTCCTGGCCAGAATAAAAGGAAATACTGAAGAACAGAGAGGAAAAGTGCTGAAACCGCAAAAGGCCCTGGGGCCCTTCCCTCATGGTCAGTCTAGCTAAGTTACAAAGCCACCAGAAACAAATGTAATGCCCAGCAGCAGGGGAATAAATAAGACAAAAGACTTCTAGCAGGCTTCAATTATCTTTATAAATGGAGAAATGGCCAATATCAGTGAACTTCTAGCTTCAGATTCATAGTTCTTTTTTAATTATTAGGTTTTATTTTGTGTATTTTGGCCCTACCCAACTCTGTCAGGTACTGGCATAACACAGGAAAGTAAGACTTCCTCCTTCTTGAATTTAGGGTGAAAATTTCTGGTCCAAATCATACTGATGTCAGAGGAAAGATTCCTCTCACGATTTCAGCAGGCTATGGGTCAGATCCAAAAACATCAAGCAAAACATGAAGTGTGACTGAGAGAGAATAAAAATACACTTGTAATATAAACAAGAGAAAGGAGGTGCATGTGATTTAGATCTTTGACTGCTCTCTGCTATGGATACCTTGAGTAAACTTGGAAAGCCAGTTCATCTCTATGTGCACAGTTCCCATATGCAAGTGAGAGTGGTGACTGTTTAATAATTCTGCTGTTTATATGAGATGACTGAATCTTTCATGCGGAAAGCTTCTCTTTACAGGATTGCATATTGCTTCATATAAGACACCAACCCATCTGGACACAGTGGATATTGCTAGTGTGTAACACTTCTGCTGCTTGAACACTTTGATCCAAAGATCAGGATTTGAGCAGGACTCAGCCTCATGTACAATATGCTTGCTCACAGTGACATGCCTTACAGAGTCTAGCCAGGCAAAAAAGGGGGTAATGCCTCAGCCTATACACTGTGCATTGTAAGGTCTCTACCATTGTGGTAGCATTTGCACACAATTAGACAAGAGAACTAAAGGTGCGAATATGCATGAACCACTGATAGGAACTGCCAGAGTCACACATCACCTCAACAAGAAAGCCTGGAATAAACTTAGCCTTCTTGATTACCAGGGTGATGCATCAGCCTGATAGCTCTACTGTGTTGCTGAGACCATCTCAGAATGCAGACTGCATGTCCTTATCTCCTGCAGGAGCATAACCAGAAGTTCCTCTAGATTTGTGCGTCTTGATGATTAAGCTTTCCCCTAGGCAAACCTGCTTTCAAAGAATCCTTTTATAATAATTTTACACATTTTTCTTGAGAGTTCAATACCTCTTGAAACAGAAAACCCATAATTCTAGAGTATAGAGGTGCAAAACCCCAGACTGCTTTTTGGTCCCTGGGAGCTGACACTTTTGAGCATCTTTCTGAAATCATAGGCCATCACAGTCCATCTTACCTTGTCCTGGCTGCCTGCTTACTCTCCCCACCTTGAGACAGTGCCACCATGTCAGGCACTTTGACTAAATGGTCCTCATCATTAGCGCAGTGGATTCACTGCTCTCTCACCCTGTCACTATGTTATACTGGCTGGTTTCATTCCGTTAATGTAAAGCACACTGCTTGTTCCAAAAGTAATTGGAGAGGTTAAATAGTATCTTCTACAGACTAATATTATAGCTTGTGGATCAAATCATTTGTTGAGCGCTGTTCATGTACAAAATTGATTGCACAACCAGGGTCAAATATAGATATCAAAACCAAAACAAACAGAAAAGATAAACATTTGCCTCAACCTGTGTCCTATCTAGACAGCAGGCTTAGAAAGGAGGGGCACACAACTCTATAACCAGCAGCATGCAAGGGTGCTGTGGTTAGTGTCAAGCCTGCTTTTGACTTTCTTGGCTGAAATTAGTAAAAGCCCAGTAGGACCGAACCAGGGAAGCCTTTGGCTTGAAACCAGAATGACGCTCAAGGAGCTGGATCTATGGCAAAATGACCAAGTCTGCTGGCCACGCAACCCACCATTAGAAAACTGACATGAAACCTGTGGGTAAGGATGCCACTCTGTGCATTCAAACCTTTCTAGGCATTAAGACAAGACCAAAGAGGGTCTTTGTTACAGCTAAAAACCATAGCTCGAACTACAAGACTGTAGGCCACATCTACGTGAAAATACCCTCTGTCTGAACCATGGGTGAGAGAAACAGTATTTTAGCTTTCGGTTCCTGCTCCTCAAGCAGATTTGGTGTTATTTCATTCAGAATGGTAATGTACTGAAATTAAGCATGCATAATTGTTTCTTTCACTATGGAAAATGTTGATTTTTATTTTGGAAAGTGTTTGAACATCACACCCAGAGGTTTCTATTGACTTGTCTTTGGATGTGATCCAAACTGGAAAATCTAACCAGCAAAGAGAACTTCCAGACAGTTGTTAAGCATATCAAGTAAAAAACAAAAACCAAAACCAAAAACAAACAAACAAAACCTAACAGGTTAAGAGAGAGAGAGAGACAGAGCATGTCTGAATGTGGTTTGGGACAAATTAAATAATAAAATTAAGCTTTGAAGTGATAAAGCACCATCACACTGCAGGGCCACTCAGTAGTCCTGCTGAAATTACCTCCAACAGGTTTGATAGTATTAAGAACACTCCCCAAAATTGTTCAAAGGCTGACACAAAATATATGTACGTCATTAGCCTGTTCACTTTAACTGCAATGGAAGTTTGAAGTGAGTAAAAGGATGATAGCTAAACTAAAAAAAATGTTAATTAACTCTCAGGAAAATCTACCTTAAATTTTAAGTATAGTCTGTTCGTAGTTTATTTCAGTGTGTTTGACTTGCCTTTACCTGTTTCTTACCTGAACTCTCTTATATACTTAATACAAATTATATGCTATAAATACATTAAAAGGATATAAAATGACAGGGCAAAAGGAAAAAAAAAAAAGAAAAAAAACCTTCTTCTTATGAAATATTCCATTCTTGATCATGAAGCTACAGGCATGTCAAGTGATTAGAAGGCTCAAGCAATTAATATCATATAGGAGATCTGAATTTATATGTTTTGAGCGCATTAGGAGCACTGTGAAACCTTATACAGAAGTATCATAAAACATTGTGTGATGCTGAACTGGGATAGACCTGTTTCTTTCAGAACTAATAGGCCTGAATTTACCACACAACTTCACAATGTCTTGAATTTCACATCCTAGGGACCCAGTAGGCCAAAGCTCCTATTGTCATTATGGAAAATATGGCCTTCAAAGAGTGATTTGGGTTAAAGATGCAAGGCATATTCCTCTAAAAAATGGTCACCTGCCTTTGTTGATTGAAGTGGATGCCTGGTAATTACTTCCTTAGCTTGGATACTTTCAGGTGCCTAAAGCCACTAGTGTGGGCCACTGTGATGTCAGTATTCACAGCCACAGATACAGAGCTGGAAAAGCATGAGAACAAAACCAAAGATAGGTAAACATCTTATAGATCTCTTTAGATTTCAGCATTAGTCAATAAACATCGCAAAGCTGATGAACTGCAAACCATGAAGAGTACGTTCTCATATTAAATGTACTGATAGGAAAAAATCAGAGAGCTAATTTTGTCACATTAGAAAACTTCCAAAATCACCAAGGCACCATTTACTATCTTAAAGATATGTGAAAGTCTGAGTCAAAGCACTCTGAACTCTGGGATTTTGGATTATGCATAGGTACATCACTCCAATTAACTCTTTAAGTTCCTCACTTCTGAGCTGCTGAGTTGCCAACAGTATGTTCTGGCAATGAGTGTCCCAGGCAACTAGGATGATTTTGATTTCCAGAGTTTGCTTCAGAGGTTGTGCAGCTGCATTTCCATAATCCAGCTTTTAAAGATCTATCTTGACACTACAATTTCTTTTTCATTTTCCCTGCGGCTCAGTAAAATTCAGTCACACCTCTTTATATATAAGCATAACTTACATATTTTTGCTTCATCTGCACATCATGATCCCCCTCCCCCCCCAAAAAAACAACACAAACATCAATTACATTGTTGAAACACACCCATGAGGGAGAAAAACATACCAAACTTTCTATACTCTGCCTGTACCCTTGCCAATAAGGAAAGCTGGACCAAAAGACCTGACAAAGCCTGATGTTGTATCTCATAACTCATCACAGTTAGAAACAAATACTGTATGGAGCTGGGCTATCTCCAGCACACCAGCCCTTAAAATGAAATCATCTTGATGAGTATCTGCTTTTCTACAACATTTGAAAACTTTCAGACAGTGTATAGTATTAAAATGTCAAACTTAGAAGTCCAAGAGGAGCTGGCTGCGGAATGATCCACAGCTGCAAAGATGACCAGCTGGCAAACAAGGGCCAAAGTTTTTCTAGGGATGACATTTTCTACATAGTTTTAATCATCATCACGGAGATTTCAATAAATAAATGAATTAATTAATAAACCAACTACTACCCTTGGTTAGTATTGTGGCTAGGCAATGTAATGGTGATGAAGAAAGTATGTAAGCATGTAACACGCAGTAAGTTAAATCTCGTCTGGAACAAGTTGCCTGCAGAACTGGAAGCAGTAGAGCTACACGAGCATGGCACTGAGCCCAGACTAATTAGCCCTGCTGAGAACATGTTAACATGGCTATTTCGCTTCCGGGACCCAAGCTAATATTGCTGAACAGTAAAGCATTACACTATGTGGACAACTCAAATGTTTTTTGGAGAGAGATCAATTATCTACACAGTGATGCATTACACGATATAGAAATACAAAGAATGTTAATGACCCAGTTACCTCTAGTCACAGTAAAGGCATGGCTAGACTATTTCCAGAACAAGAAAAACACCTCCCAACTTTAAGACATCAGTCCCACAGCAGAGCCCACTGGAGACCCTGTACTCAGACTCACAGTGGAAGAGCTCCCTGCTGCCACTCCAGGAATACAAATTGCCTTAAAGCACCAGACAGGAGGCAAGGTCGTGGCCTTGAACTCTGCTCGTGTTCAAGGCTTTGGAAATAAATCACATTACCCTAAGGTGGAATGCAGGGTGTGTCCTGCACTCTCGACTCAGGAGTGCTTAAAATGATCACATTCCAGTGCCTTTAGAAAGTACAGTTTAACCAAGAGGGCTGCGCCTAATTGCTATATTCTCATCCCCAGGTACAGCTTGGTATATATGGGGGTGGAATGGCATAGCCACCCCTCCACCACCACCCTAATAAAAAAAATAAAATAAAAAAGACAAAGAGCTCACTTGTTCCCACTAGAACAAAGGACACTTCTGGATGCTGAACAATTTGGGAAATATGGGAACGCATCAGGGGCTGAAGTCTGATTTCTTGGCAGTTGAGGTCTCCTGGAAATCAGACTCTGTGACTGCATGCAGTATCTTTTGCAATACATCACCAAAACCATTAAAGAGAAGCTTGTAACACAGCAAATACACAGTGCTGTAATAATAAATAGGATTTTCATGCTGTAGCAGAGAAACTACTGCTTTTGGCTAATTTCCATTCCATTCCAACAGAATGAGGTTTTAACTATGAAAAAATGTGATGTCATAGAGAAAACAAACAAACAAAAACCCCAACAATCTTCCTCCTTCTCCCAAAACTTTCTGTGGGCTCCTGTGAGTTAGGATTTTCATTTCTCACTTTATATGAGTGGAGAAAATAGGAGGGAAATCTAAGTCTTTTCTAGGGTTATATTTGTGCATATATGAGGTTATCCTTAAATACAATTACAATTCTGTCATCATTTTGTGGTGGACATGCACACAAAAATGTAGCTGACTTGTTATTTGACTGCAAAGGGCACAGCGCATAGATGTTGCATTTTGTTATCAAGATCTGGCTCAGTGTGTAATGACCGTGTCATGTCTTTAGCTGACGCAAGCTGGTTCAGCAGTGTGGGCTTGAAGACTGTAGCTGTAACGGCTTATGCCTATGTTTCTAGAAATAGAAATATATGGGCCCATTCTCCTAAGAAGTTAAGGTTTGTAGGATGCATGTAATATGTACATGTGCATCTGTATGTTTTAAAAAATAGATGCACATCACTGGCGAATCTTTAACAGTCATTCTCTTTCTTCACTTACGACCTTGCTTGAAAAGAAAGCAAATAACCCAACACATTACACTTCATATAAGAAGAAACATATCATAAGTAGTAGCAGGTATTGTGGATAGGCCATTGCTACATTTTCCACCTCCCTCAAAACAAAAATAGGAAATGCCATTTGCCATGATAAATTAGACAACTGGCTCTGAAAGTGACTGTTGAAAGCACTTCCTCCCAATTCATACTGATATCCCCTGGTGATATACAGAATGCAGATGACGTAAATCTAAATTAGTGCTATTTAGTGCTACAGTGGCTGCGTTATTACAACACATGCTTCGAGACGGTAAGTATAAGTATGGTCTTATGAACAGGACAAGTGACAGCTGTTTGACTCTGGGTAAAGTGCTGCCAGTGAGAGTATTGCAGTCTTCTGGGTGTGTAAGTATCTGGGAAAAGGGAATGCTTTCCAGAGAAGATTTTCCCTAAGGGGGAGGATCAGTGAGAGACCGTATTGTTAAGCCACTGAAAATTAGCCAAAGAATAGGCTGCATTGACTAACCTCCTTATTAAAAACAAAGCCTATTCTAATTTCAGCATGTGTCTCTGGCAGTACTGGAGCCCTAAGGCACAGTGAGGAAGAGAGCAACTGAGCTCTGGTAGAAAGAAATTGGGATTACATCAAGCAAATGATTTCAAAAGTTGCTGATCTCCCATCCACTGTTATTCTGTGCTTGCTAGTGAAAGAAAGCAAAGGTTTAACTTTATTCAGTACAGGTCACATCTATGAGACAGTGCAAGCAGAAATTGTTATGTTATCCATCATTGTAACCAAAGACATCGATCTCATATCAGAGAGAATTAAACATAGCAGATGTGTCACAGCAGACCACAGATCCAGAGGATCTCAGTCTGTAAACAGAGGAGTTTATTTGCATATTTTAATTTATATTAAATATAATAATTCTATTTGCATTTTAATAATTTGCACTATTTGCAAGATAATCAAGACAGATGTAAAAAAATGCAGAGGTCTAAATTTTCAAGAGAATTCTGCATCCATCAGGAAGTGCTCAATAAATAAGGAAGACAGTGTAAAAGAGGCATTAATAATAATCACTGTATTTACCAGTTTCCATTGTTTTGCTTTGACTATTAAAAATAAAATTCAAGACAATTTATTTACCCTTAACATGATTACCCTACAAATTCAGTCTCATTCATGGTATGATTATACATGGTCATTAGGATTTCCTTACAATACTTTTGCTTTTATTATGATACCTTATCTGCTTTTTCTCTAGGTAGAGGATGCTGGACATCTCTAGCTAATATATCTTAGTCTAATATAATCTCCCATGTGCCTTGGCTTGAAAATTGTTGCCTACCAATTTTTCCTAATGCATTAAGTGCTTTCTCATAATCAGCAAATGCCATGTCTAGCAGCAAATCATACATGTTTGCATTTCCATTCTGCCATTAATCACACCGTTGTGAAACACCCAATTAAAGATTATCCATTCTTTCGTCTGGCTAAAAACCTACTACAGAACTGATTTATGAAAGAGGTTTTCTTTTGTTTTTGTTTTCTTAACACTTTAGGTCAAGGACAGAAGTGTGAAATGGTTGTGGTCACTGAAATCTCAATTGTTAGGAGTTTGCTGGTCTGCAGGACAGTCGTAGATTTACGTATTCATGCACATGTATCTGCTTTTTGTTTTCAGTGTGTGTCCATTAGCTTTCTGGGTGCCTTTCTCCTAAGTACATCTTACCACAAATCACAAACTATTTTGTTTCTTTACTAGTTTTCAAGCTTCTCCTTAAGAAGATTATTTTCACTGCCAGTGGAGTCACGTTGCTCAGAAAATGCAAGTAAATGATAACAACTGAACAAATTATCACAGAAATGTACCTACTTACGTGATTGCTACAAAGGTATTGCTGACATCTAGTTCATCACATGAGAAACATTTGCTTAAAGCTCATATTTACTAATATGAAGACAACTTTGAAGTCCCATTTTCCTGACTTTTGTCAGTGATTCCTGGGTACCTGGATTCACTGAATACTTAAGGACAGGATGGGAGCATCTACTCTGACTGCATATCTTCCTACAGTATTAAAGGGGTAAAGGAGAGGGTAGACAGTATGTCTGTCACAGAAGTCAATAGACCGTTCTGCTATAACAGGAAGAAGACATTAGCAAAACCAGCAGTCTGTTAAACCACAAACTACTTACTGTCTTCATATGACAGGAATTGGTTTATCTTCTCATTATAGCTTGAAGAGGCTTCTGCCCTTGACAGAAATGCTTACTCAAAAAGAGTGCAGCTCACGAAAATCCACATTATGTGTACCATAGGAGCAGAAATCTTTCTTAAGGGGCAAAATCAAACACAGTGAAAAAGAAAGGAAAGACAGTAATCTCCTAAAGCAGGTCGGGCACCAACAAAATGAGGCTTTTTACACTGCAGCAGAGACAGTTCCTGGGCCCTGCTTGTAAACAGGTCAAAGACAGCACTTCTTCAGAGGGGAGAAAACTCTGGGTGGGTGTGGATGTAGCTCAGAAACTGCATTTTTCTAGCTTGTCCCACCCCAACTGGTTAACAGGAATGCTCAGAAACAAATGAATGACCTCAGCTCTCAGTAATGCCCACAAATGGTGTACTGATCTATGTCGAAGGGATGGGTTTGTATGTCCCTCCGTTCACTGAGCACTTTTCACAAAAATCCAAATACCTTGCCATTGTATACACATCATCAAGTCAATCCTCACTGAAAGCTTATGAAACAGAGGTCACTGTTGCATATCTGAAGGTCAATACATTATCATTTAGACACAGGATTTTCATTTATAAGCATATTAGCTTTTCTAAAATATACAGTCAATATTAAATCTATTTTTCAGATGAGTACATGTCAAACAGTATTAGTATTCTATGTTCAGAAAAATTTCTAGGATGGCTCAAATCAAACTTTTTTTTTTTTTTAATAATATACATTACTTTAAATAGTATAAAAGATAGAGTCCTCACCTTACAAACTCTTCCAACTCGGGAAAGGATTGTCTTGTCAGATGTGCCACTATCTTGTGATATTTCTCGGAAAAAGAAGTAGATTTTGTCATCGTCTGGGTTATAAGTGTCCGGGATGGGAAAAGTTCCAATGAATTTTGCTCCTAGAAGTTCCCCAGAAAAAAGGTTTTAAAAATATGAAGAAAAGTCTTAATAAAATTCTACTTCGATATCTACATTTATTTCTTCCAGTGAAACAAAAATATCACTATACAGACACATAGTGGCAAGTTCGTTATTAACTCTAAGAGAAAATCAGCATGGATTCTGAAGTATTTACTCTTGTTGTGATGTTTTTATGTATGTAATTTACTACCATGTACATAAATACATGTACGTATCAGATATCATCAGATATCATTCCCTGTTTCAAAGAACATTTTCAATACAATGATTGCAAAAATCTGCCTTACTGCTCTCACCACCAACATCAAGCTAAGTGTTTTCTTCCCAAATTAATATAATTACACATTGCAGCAGTTATGAATACAGAAATACACTACTGTTTACTAGAGATAACTTGCAAAGGAATGAAAGAACTTTGATCCATGGGATTAAAAATTCAAATATAAACAACAGCTTTCCCAAGTTAAAAGTTTCCCACATACCTGTGCCTTAACAATCTTACTGACTACATCTACAAAATCCAACACAGTACCTTGCTGGGATTCCCACGTTAGCACACCAAACTCCACAACTGAGTGATTAGTCTTAAGGAGATAGTTCCTTGTTTTGCATCAAAACACGTTAGATTTATCAACCTGGGAATAGGTTGCCCAGAGAGGCTGTGGAGTCTCCCTCCTTGGAGGTCTTCAAAAGCCACCTGGACATGGTCCTGGGCACCCTGCTCTGGGTGTCCCTGCTTGAGCAGGGGGCTTGCACCAGATGACTGCCAGAGGTCCCTTCCAACCTCAACCACTCTGTAATGTTCTGTTTGGGCTATTTAAATCCACTTTTTGCAAGGAGTGCTACGGCAGTTATATTACTTCTGGTCTCTTCCAAAGCAAGCCTGGCTATCTCTGCCTGCATCTCATAGGCATGCTTATTGGGCCAAGAATTTCATCCATATTCTTCACTGTCTTACTCAGCTCTCCTGTTCATGATCTCCAGTCCTGCTCTATCTGCTCACCACTTTTTTTTTTTTTTTTTTTTATTCTGCACTACAATCAGAAATTAAACAAATTCCATAGGCTTCAGACTACAGCAGAGCAGGCAATCACACTGTCTTGTACAACTCAACCAGATACTTGGGAAAGTGATTTTTTTTAAGACATTTCTCAGTTTGCTACAATAGATGAGCTCTTTTAAGGGCCCATGGATCAATGATGTTTTTCTTTAAACAGAAGTGGTTATGCAAATAGAGTACAAAGAAACCCTTGACTCTGAAATAAATTCTTTCAGCAGTAAAATATATGATCTTTGTCCCAGGTAAGCAGGCAGGCTGCAGCAGAAAGCAGTAAGGAGGATGGCATAAGATGGCAGAGCAAACAGAGTACATTGGTGATTTGTGGGGAATACTATTACCAGCTTTTATTGTATCTTCATGCCCTTACCCTTTTTTCTAATGATTATTACCTCGTATTAGCCTTAAGGAGTTTACACAATATACTCTATGATATGCACAGAACAAAAATAGGGTTCTCGATTCAAAAATTCGCAAAGACTTGAGACAAAATGGGATGTGTTCAAGTGCTGAATATGCACCTTCATGACAGAAGAGTAAATTTATTGGTCAAAATTGCCACAGTGCTGGTTCCATTTTAAACCTTCCTGACAGTATAGAATAGCGCCAGCAGAAAAATGAAATGATGCAGGCATCAGGTCCTATAAATTTAAGTGAGGATTTCAAAATGAGCCTAAAGCAAATATTCAATTATTTCTCAGGGCCTTTAAGACTACTTTGAAGATTAGATCTCTAAGCATGAATAAATACATAAATACACTTCCAGTATGGTTTTGATAGTATGCAGTTAGTTAGGCAACCATTTAATATAAAAACCCGTGAAATACTTCTATAGCATTCTTTTGAATTTCACATAGATTTTTTTTTTTAAATCCACATTCAAAGAACAAAATCCTGAATACATGCTTTTTTAAAAATAAATTTCATTGCTTTACTTGGCAAGCCAAATGTAAAAACAAATGTCTCAATACTAACTCCTGGAACAGATTTTGAAGAATCTCTAACAAATTAAAGGAACACAACTATTCAATGATTTTAAATCACAATGGAGAACACTGATGTTGGAAGTAAAATCCAAACAAAAATATACCATAAAAGATACAAAGAGAAAGAAACTGAAAGCAATTTAATAAAAGAGATCATGAACTGAAAAGCACATTATGTTCTGCAAATGAAATCTTTGTCTCATCTCTTGTAATCTGTCCATATAATGTAGAAAAGCAAGTTTAAATCAATTGTAAATTAGGTTTTTTGATTCTTTGCTTGGGAAACAGATTATATGGTGACCATTTTAAATCACTCTTTGTTTTTCCATATACACCATTGTACCCCCTTAATTACTTCAATAGAAGGTTTTCCCACATATTAATTTCATGGCTAGACTGTATGTAATCAAACATGGGATTAAAAGCATCAGGAGCTCTGAGAAAGAAGCTACCATAAATTCAAGTATTGCTCATGCTTTTTTAAACATGCTCCTGTGGCCTAGTGGGAATAACTGCTACACCTGGTCCTTTACTGCTCGTTCCCAGGGGCAGTCACATTTACCGTAGGTTACCTGTCTTCTATTTTCACCCTTCTAGAGTTAGCACTAGTTTTAGCCAGTGCAATCTCTCATGCCTTAATAAGACCTCCAGAGAAGACTCATTAGGTGTAGAAATAGAGGACAGCAAATCCCTGAACAAAGAAATGAAAAAGTGGCCCAAAACAGTTGGACACTTTCTGCAGCAGCTCTTTGTAACTGGACTGCCAGAAGTACGGGGCATGGTAAGATACAAAGGACAATGCTCACCTCATTTACCTTTAACTATCTAGAAGTCAAGCTCCTAACCTACTGCCATCCAGGTCCTCTCTCAGGGAGGGTCAGATAGGGAAAAGGACGAAAGTAACAGTAAATAATCCTATTTTAAGACAGATTCCTACAGTAGGTGGGGTGAGTCACCCTGTAGAAGTGTCACCTCTCTGTAAATTACAGGCACAGACAACTGAAATGGCTGAGCTCAGACAGGATGCTAACTTCTGCCTTTTAAAGCTCAGTGAGCTGAATCCCATCCAAAGCATTCAGGATACAAAGAAGTCATTGCCTATAAGCATCTCTCCCTTGCAAAGATGACTAAATTGAAACGAAAAAACAAACAACCCCCCACACACACACAAAAAAAAAAAAAACAAAAAAGATTAATGCATGCAGGGAAACTCTCATCCTAACTATGACTTTAGCTTCCTATAAAGGAGGGAGGAATGTGCAGCTGTTTAGTGGATGCCTGTAAGTCCAGTACCCCACCACGGGATGCTGTCTCAGCTGGAGGGAGGCACATGGTTCCAGTGGGCGGCTTTGCCTTCCGGAGCAGGGGCCCAGCCCCGTGCACCTCGTCCAGCACCCCACCTCCGGGACAGGCAGCTCCGGCCAGTGACTGTGACAGTGCCCAATTCTCCAGCCCTGCAGGATGAAGTCTGAGCGGAGGCAGCATCCTTCAGTGCCACCACATGCAGGAGTATGAGCCTGTGTGAGCGTGAGTCATGGGAAAGATTAGCTGCCTTCCTCCCTTTCTCCTTTGTAGACCGGCTATTCAGTCACTGCGATTAAGACATGTCTTAATTAGTCAAGATAGAGATGCCCTGCAAGGAACTGGAAGGTATCCTACGCATTTTTCCCTTGTGCTTTTTCTTTCCCTCCCTTCCCTCAGGAAAGAATAATCTTGTTTCCAGAAATGGAATAAAGACAAAACTTTTAAAATATTAAGGTGCATTATAGCAAAACTTCCGCAGCCCACTGGAAAAAAAACAGGTTACACATTTTATGCTTATCCTAAGTAAAACATGAGTCACGCCTGGAAATAATTTATTTCTAATTGTACAATTACTCAAGTATGTACGACCTTTCCTGGAGGTCTAGCACATGCTTGGTCAATGTGTGGTAGATTTAGGGAAGAGGGGATTTAGATGGTGTGGAGGTTTTAAAACTGAAATCAAGTAAATATTTTCTTTACACCAATATCGGCTGAAAGCACAAAATGTATGAAATTGGTAATGTTACACAATCAACAATCAATGTATTGGCTACCCTATGGTTTACTGCAGAACTGATCCCATCATTTAGAATTGCACTCAAAATTTTCTCCAGCCTTAAAAGAACCATTCGAAAATATTAAAAGCAGCTAGTTTATACCTGTGCTTCTTAGTATAACACTGCATGTATTGTATTTGTGAAGTCTTAGAGGGTGGCTGCAGTTTTTAACATGTCTGGAAAAAGGGTAAATCTGTAGAATATATGGGGTCTTCAGTGTTTACATAGCATGGGGGAATTTTCACATTGCAATCTAATACACTGAAGCTGTTTTTCAAACCCAGACATATTAATACATTATTCTCCTTAGAAAACTTTCACAGATACGGATGCTTTAAGTGAAAATAGAATAAAAAATGAATCAATCCGTAAGAAAGAAGAAAGGCAGACCTTTCCTCTCAGCCTCCAAATGAAAACACAAACAGTTCTCAATCCTTTAGTTTATCCTGTATTCTTCTACTGTTCCCTGGTCTCAAACTGCTCATGAAGAAACATTAATAGCATGAAGAAATGTTTGGAACTGGATATTTAAGCTATAAGTTCTTTTGGGCTGGGAACTGAGCCCTCTTTCACTCCACTGTAATGCTCATTGACATGGATCTGTACTAATGATAATGCCAGATGCTTCTTAGGACCAAACTGCAGTAAATCTTTCTTTTTAGGATATTATAGCATCCCTTAGGAAAGCAACTACCCCAACTGTCTTTCAATGCAGAGCACCAGCAAGCAGCCAGTGATAAAATCAGATGTTAGGGAACATGGTTAGAGAACTGCCCTCCTGGATGTACCTATCCCGGTCCATACTGCATGCCGACCATTTCTGGTCTAAATTGTGCAAGGGACATGCAGCAATGAGAGGGAGGAGATAGTAGAGGTGAGACAAAGGAGGTGTTGAGTCATACATTTGAAGAGCACAGACATGAAAGTGGGATAGGTTAGCAGAGTCAGGTGTGAGATTTTCTATCTGTCCATAGGACTACTACTATTTGGAAATGTAAAATGACTTGAAGTGACTTTTCCTTTCCTCCCCATCCCCCAGGAGAAATCCTGAGGTTATGAAGCCACATCTAGACAGAAATATAAGGCAAAAGCTTAGGAGGAGGGAGAGAAAGAATAAGGAAATAATAATAAAAATACGAACATTTCCTCGTGTTGAGGTCTCAAAGAGTTAAGAGGCAAAATTATGCCTTTCAGAAGTTGTCTGCTGGGAAGACAACTTAACCCTGTGGTCAGCAGGCTCTGGCTTTACAATACACCCATAATAGTTACACAGGCAGCCTGAATCAGGGCCAGTGTTGCCACATCTTTAAAGACAGTTGACAGCTAAAAGGGGGATGCTTTAATTGAGCAGGGTAAGCTTGTGAGTGAAGTTTTCCATGTTACTCTGTGTGTGGTTTGAGACTGGCTGGGTGTAAATGCGGCCAGTTTTCTAGAGGGTTTACTAGCTTAGAATGTTTTTAACGGGCAAGAAAAAGCAGTGTTTTGCTTGGGAAGCTATTTTAGGGTGCCTTTAGTGGTTTTAAAATGATCCTCAGAGCAACAAAGGGTATTTTTCCCCTTCTAAAAAGGAAAAAAAAAAAAAAGACCTCCTACCTAAAAACATGGAACTTCTAGTCTGTCATTTCAACATGCTGTAGGGAACAGTTTTTAACAAGTGATCGGAAAAAAAAGGTTTGAAAAAATTATTCCAACAAGACTGGAAATAGAAGCATTTTAGTCATCATAGTATTCCAAATACAGGACTGTATACAGATGTATAGATCAAAGATGGAAAGAACTATTAGGTCTTACTCTCCTCCTCTTTCCTTAATTAGCATTTTCACCTCTTTGACTTTTCTCAAGTGCATTTTTGTTCCACTGAGCTTTTTGCAAAAGAGCCCACATAATCCAAAGATACCATGATACGATATCTATATTTATACTTACTGGACATATATTTATTTAAGAAAGGGGCTATTAACTTCAGAGAGGCAAGGACAATGCAAATGACAACAGCATATGTTTGGGATCTTACCAGTAAGCCAGTAATGTTCAGAAATGTCAGTTCTGATGTAATGGTGGTCGTGAGAAGGGCCCAGGGAACGTGTTAGAGCCGTGTCTTTGCCAAGGAAATCAGAAGCTGTTCCAGCATAAAGATATTCATCTACAAATGAAAAATAAATGGGGTTTCTACAGCTGTGGAGTAAACAAATTAATTTGTGTTTTGTTGGATGAATACCACCTGCATCTAATTCGCCTATGAACTAATTTAATGGTTTAAAGTGTTATTGTCTTATATTTTAATGGGATTTGTGGTTCTGTGAAATAACTAGCATTTAAATGGAGGTAGCATTTGTAATTATATGCCTGAGAAGAGAAGGAGTCTATGTCTAATTTTCAGATCTTTTAGGCATCCAAAAAAGTAAATCCTCCCCCGGCTTTGATGAGCATCGGGCTAAGGGCATAAAGGCATATCCAAACTGAGAATCCCGCCCCACGAGTGCTGACTATGAGCCTGGGGGCCATGGTGCGGGCACGACCATCAACCGATTCAAGCTAGCTCTCGTGTCCCAGCCTTGCCACAGCACATATGGCTTTGCTGCTCCTGGGCTTGAGATGGTGAACACAATGGATGCTCTACCATGGGAACTTCGCAGCTTGGCCCTTTCCTGGAGTACGGATCTCTGTCCAACACTTCATTCACGAAGAGAAATTTAGGCACTAGGGGAATTCTTCACAACTATGGAAATGTTAATGGTAGGAATACGGCTACAGACCCAGATCGTGATCATTTTAACATAGTCAGTAGTTCCACTAAAATAAATGAGACATGTTGCTTAAAAATGGCAGCCAGAATTTGTCTTACAAAGAAACTATATTTGTAATACTGTGCAGTGTATTTGCTACAATTGCAGTTTCTTATTTATTTTTCTGTCAGCTTTTTTGGCAATGTAAAACTTCACAACTTTAAGAATTGCACAATATTTTCTGGTTTCCTTCAGATCTCAGTATTCTTCTAAAAAGAAGCAAGGAAACAGTATCAAAGTGATTTTTTTTTTTTTTTAAACCACATAGTGCATTTTACAACAATTCTTTTTTTCTGCAAAAATAACAAGATAGCTTTATTGGTTGGAGTTTTGTTTTTGTTTAGTGTCTTGCAACAGTAAATCCCTGCAGTTTGTAAAAAGAGAGAAGGTTCATGCTCATAAACCATAATCATATAAAAATCTGCATGATATACAAAAAATATCTTTCCAGGTTTTCTGATGCTCTGAATGGAAACATTTTGCAAGATATTTTAGTGAGAAGTCCTTTTGAATAAATATCATTCAACACAAATGTTGTGTGGTTTCATTTGCAAAATATGTAAACACTTAAAAAATAAGACCAAAAGAAAAAAAATCCCCCCCCAATAAAATGAAAAAATAATAATTAAAAAAAAAAAACCAACACAACCCAGTGACCCACAAGCACTTTATTTGGCCAAAAAAAAAAGATCTGTCAGCTTTCTTTTTACTTCATTATTACTGTTACTTATGTATTATTTCCTTGACAGTATTGGAAAGCACATCTTTCAGACAGCATGTCGCCTTTGTAAAGAAACAATAGTGCATTTGGAATGGTGTTTGTCATAATGAGGAATGGGCAGGGTAATTGGTGTTTGCTAACTGACAGGCACTCAGTGATCGATAAATTTGAAGGACTAACAGAAATTGCCCATCCTTGCTTAGGCTCTGCTGACAAGGCACTTTCAGCACTTCTTTTAGCTTTTGGTATCTCTCAGCCCAAGTTCCAGTTATTTCCAGAACAGTTTTGGTGAGCGGTAATTTGTAACAGAAGATGGATGATGAGCAGGTGATTTTTTAGTCTGAAAGACTAGCTTTTCTGATAGTGTATAATTTATCTGTGGAATTTACTAGGGGCGAAACGCTGTGTAGAATTCAGAGAGATTAGGTATTTCTACAAAGAATGAAAATTACTCACTTGTATTAACCTACATACAGGAATGGAAATATAAGAAAATACTACTTAGCTTATATTTATACCTGATTACAAAGTGCTTTCTGAAGGATATAAGTAATCTTTATCACCATTTTGCAGATAAATAAAACCACACAGAGAGAAGTAACGTGCCGAAGGCTATTCCTTTCACCAGTAGCAGAGATGGGAACTGAGCTCCCCTGAGTCCCAGTGCAGTATCTTATCCACAAGCTATACTGCTCTCCTAGCACTTTTGGGAATAAAGTAATCATCCAAAGATAGGTCAAGAATGCATTCTCTGGTCAGGCCTGTAACTCTTTACAATGCTCCTTGTACATTATTGTAAAGCACTTGACACCAGGCACAGTCAGGGAAGGGATGCTGGAACAGCCCAATCATTAATTTTATCTAGCCTGAAAATTCTTATGTATCGAAGTTCACGTTTTAGTTAGCTAAAGCACAGCAGCTTCATCATTTCACAAGATTTAATAGAGAAGTCGACGTACTAGAGTGCTACTGAAATTAGCCAACTGTATAATAAATCACGGAGCTATATGGCATTAAGAAAAAAAAGAAATAGTTAAAGTTTCTAGAATTCCATTTTAAAAATAGACTTCATGGTCATTAAACAGTTCTAGGGGTCCCTGAGAAGAATAAGCACTGGCTTTAATCTATTGTTTTTAATAAAGGAAGTCCTGCCCCATCTGCTGGGTCAGAATCACAAATCATCTATCTTATTATCTGAGAATAAAGACTGAACATTAGTCATATTCTTTTTATAACACAGAGTGACCGATACTTCAAAGCATTGTCACCACTGCTCTTTGGCTGTAAATGAAAACGTCATGGTGCTTCACTCTTATCTTGTATTCATAGGCATGATGGACAAGTTAAATGAAAATTGTCCGAAGCTATGAACCAAACCATGACAAAAGTAGCTCTTATAATGGTTTGAAATCCGGAGGTCAGGCTGACATTCCTCGGCACCAAATGTCAGACCACACAGTGCTGTGATGCACGCAACAGGCAGATTGCGCTATCTTGTTCTTAGGCCTCCAGCTTCAGAAGTGGCTACTCGTGTAAATAGAAACCTCGAAAATGTATTTATGGAAATAGTGGATGTCAGCAAACTTCAAAGGGCAGAACATATTGATAATTGCAGAAAGAGGCCCAGAAACACTTGAAACATTATCTGTTCATTTGTTGGTTTTTTTTTGTTTTGTTTTGTTTTGTTGTTGTTGTTGTCTTCTTAAAGGAGAAATGACTGGGTGAGGATGAAACCCTACTCAACTGGCAGAGGTTTCATAGTCACTCACATTTGTCTGTTTGTGTTGCTGCATTTCCAACTTTTTGATGTCTGCAGACTGAAGGCTCCCCCAGGTCCCAGAGCACAAACCAGCATCGGAAGCATGACCAATGCCAGAAGAGCTCCACCAGTGACATCTGCTAAGCCTCTGACCCTGATGTCTGCCTATGAAGCCACTGCATGTCTGAGAGGAGCGTCTGGCTCTGATGGTTTCTTACCTGCCATCACTGATGCAAACGGCTGCTGAGGATCAAAAGGGCATTTCAACCTGCCCGACTCCAAGTTCTGAGTATCCAGCCTGAATATTGTTTCCTGAGAATAAACACATATTCATTATCCTGACATGGCTGCAGAGAAAATCTCACTCAGACTGTTCTGCTAACATATGAAGTGAAGGTATACTAGATCACGTAACTGTCACCTCAGCATTGATGTTTACAGTCCATGTCTCTGTTTTATATCTGGATTTTTTTTTTTCACTCATTGTTTTAATGTATCCTGTTCATTCCATAGCAAAAAATAAATCTTGGAAAAATAAAATGATTTTCAGAAAGAAAGATGCATTGTTTATTTCTATTCAAATTGAAGGCTGAATTGTACTTAAAAGGCACTGGCTTCTATTTGGGAAAGTGCTGATAGACTTTGTTGCAACAGGAGACCCAGAAAGGATTCTGGCTGACTCCTAAATTTCTCCAGGGACTGCTGAATAATGTTCATGGCAGACGGTTCAGCCCCCTTTAAATTAGAGCAGCATATGCTCTCTCCTGTTATTTTTAACATGGCTAATGATACAAGAGATATTAGAATAGATCCTTCCTTGTAGTTCCCAAATACAGTGTGATTAACTCTTGGGTCACAGAACAAGAGCATAGAGGGAGATGAAAATAAATTATTTAAAAATCATTCCTGATTTCAGTGGGCAATCTTGTATTTTTGATTCAATTTTGTAAGCATTAATTTGAAGTTTTACTATCGTTTTGAGTTGCCAAAATGGTCATTTTCACTTGTTCCCTTCATCAGTTTCCTTAAAGCACACTTAACTGAAACCCATAGTGGGTCCTTCTGAAGGCAAATTGATTACTCGGATAAATAAAGTCTTTGCAGTTACAGAGAATTCATTTTCAGAATTTTACTGTTGTTAGAGAAGGGATATTGTCTACAGAGGTGTTGTTAACATACTCTCCCCATGTACAATGACATTTAAAATCCCACTAGTGCTCAGGAATCAAATCATTGTGGGTTTAATATCTATTGCAGAGGCACAACTTTTGAAGTTAGTTTAAAAGAAATATCTGTGGTTTAAACCATTACTTTAAAAAGGGTGAAGTAACTTTATTTATTTGTTTCTATACCTCTGTGTTGTAAGAGGACTGAGGAGTGTAAATGATAGCTAACTATGCCCAAAAATGGCCATGTAGGATTTGACTTCACAACACATTGATTCAATTCACGCTAATCATGCATCAGATTATAAATAACCAAACCTTTCTATTTCATTGAGATGTCTCCTGAACTCTCTAGGCCCAGAAGACAAAAGCCCAGGATATTTAGTAATTAAGCTCCTTACTTAAGAGGGGAAGAAAAAAAAATCAATTCTAATCTGTGAAGATAAATTCCATTTCCTCCAGCAATCCTGGATGCTATAAACCAGAATTTAGTCATCAAACGAACCTGTTACCCTCCCAAACCTATGGGATATCAGGTAAACCAAACTCTCAGGCTACTGAAGTGGGCCAGAGCACAGTGAGGACAACATTAAATTAAAGACTGAACATTATTACGCTGACGATACAATGTTAGTGTCTCATTCTCATTTCTTCTAAGAAATGCAGTCCTGAGCTGCTTAGAGGACCTTTGCAGTATCACAGGCCAAGAGGCTGTCCCCATGTCCAGCAGTACTCCAGTGACTAAGGGCTTTATAGATCACCATCAAATATTCCAGACTGCACCCAGACAAACTAATGGACACTACCAGGCATTCACTCAGAATTACCCTCCTGCTTTCACTTTGGATAAAGCTTTCAAAGAAAAGAGCATCCCTTGGAGAGCTGTGGCTAATGGCACCGACCAGGCCAAGCCTCTTCTTCACCAGCCAAGAGAAGTTTTGGCAGTGACTTCAGTAATAGCAAGACTAGGACTTTAATCCCCTTTAATTGTGTGATCCCGTAGGGGATTTGTACTGCTTCAAAAGCAGTGTGTGCTGTGGTTTTGAATCACCTGATCCATGCTCTTTTTCTGTTTGTTTTTGCAGCACTGGCACCGGCCAGCAGACTACTGGACAGATCCTCCAGCAGCTTCCAAAGGTCAGCAGGGCACTGCCTGATTTCACAGCCTCTTTGAGGCTATCTCAGGCCCTGGCTCTCCCAAGCATCCCACAGCTTCCTGTAGAGGTTGCTAATTACCAAACATCCATTATCCATTCTTACAAGCCAGAGATTAAAAAAATAAAATAAAATAAAATAAAGGAACAGATCTGCAACAGAAGTGCTTTGAATTTCCACATGGGACTCCTGGATTCAGTTCTGACAACCAGGAGACATTTTCAGCTGCCTGTCAAATTCAAGTCAATAGGTTTGCAAGGAGAGTGGACCCAGCACCCTCCTGCTATGTCAAATTTATCTGGAGAGACAGCACAAGAACAGTGGCTATATGGTGTTTAGGATCCCAGGAGGAAAGGGAAAACATGTCTCACAACACTCAAAGCTGTTATTTCAGTAAGACATTGTAGAAGAGATGCACCATCGGAAGAGGTGTGGGTAGTGAACACTGTACAGCTCACCACTGCAGCTGAGAAACCAGTGAGTGCAGGAGAGGCAGGCCTGGGAGGCAGTGAGGGGATTAGGAAATACAATATAGGGATTCTTCTTCCATTTCCTCTCATAAGGTAATTGGTCACGTCTAATTGAGATGGACTCCTTGTCGAGACTGACTGCCAGACTGAACAATCAGGCCAAAACCATAATTTTATAATGTCTGATGAAAATAACCTTCACAAATGAAGTTGCAATGGTAGACTGAATAAAGTGTCTCACTGATGACCCAGAGGTAAACCAGAGCCTTACTTATACCCTTGCTGAGAGCTGTTCTGCTCAGTTCAGCTGTATATTTAATCATTCAGGCTAATGATTCAGCATGACACAAGGGATCTAAAACTTCAGTTGATTCAACTGGAATATTCAAATAAATTAAGCAAAAAAGCCTAAACAATTATTTCTTTGCAAGCCCAATTATACAGCATACACCTGTATTAATGGTTTATCAGGGAAAGAGCACCACCATGCAGATTTCAGGCAGGTTCAGTTTTCTGTAACTCAGGCAGCCCCCCTGGTCAACCAACCCACAGACTGTATGGAATAAAATGATGGGTNTTCTTTTTTTTTTTTTCCTGGGAGCATCTGCCCTTGATTCTGTATGTCAGAATAAATCCAATGCATACATATTTCAGGTTATTGCATTTAATAACATATCATTAAACCTCATTTCTTGTATTCTAGAATTTCACTGAGACCCAAAGCTATTTCTACAGCAGCACAGTAAGTCTGCACTGAAGGCAAGCAGCCAGACAGGTCACATCCAGACATTCTCTGAGAACAGAGCCAGTGTTATAAATATAGCCAAGGTGTTATACATATAGGAGTTAAAAAGAGAATTGTGTACTAAGTGGCTGCTTGACACAACACCAAAATGCTTCTGTTGTGGGGGTTAGGTCTCAAACATTTACCACTTAGGATAGAGATTTCTTTGTCACCAGCAAATGAAGACCAATCAGCCGCTAACTTCAGTCCAGGAATACACCACTAGTGATGGAGGACACCCAACATTTACTTAGTGACAGAGCTGCAAACCATAAGCAAAGGCCTAAGATTCCATCCTTCAGCTCAGGCTCAGAGACTGTTTACAAACTCTGCATTACCCTTGTGCACAAGGAATAGGAAGCCATCCCTGAGGACCAGGGGATATGTGTACAAGAAAAAATAGAACAATGAATGTCATCTTGAACTCTGCATGCATGTGTGTATGTAAGCAGAAAATATGTGCGGAAATGACTTACTAGAAAGAAGGACATCTGGGTTAAATGTGCTCTTCACTTAGTTAATCATGTGAAAGTGTCATTCTGAAGAACGTTGTGTATTAAGTCTTACCAAGGAAAGTGCTTTGCTCAAAAGCGATACACACATATCAAATGTGAGAACACGAGTTCCCGTCTGACCTAAAAAATCCACCAGTTACTCCATTATTTATGCAAGCTGCTGTCAGTTCATTTTTTATACACTCACAGGGTGTTTTCCAATCTATGATGAATGCTAAACAAGACGAAGGTTACTCCTTGACATGTTAGAGTAGTGAGGAAATTAAATTACCTCCTTGTGAGTGCCAAGTTCAATGTATCCACAGAGAGGGTGAAATGCTCCTGTGCCACAGACATAAACATGGGTTCGGTTGTAGGGCTGAAGAACTCTGATAAAATTGGCACATTCTGTCTGTTATGAAGAGAAAGGAGAGAAATGTTAATTTTCATGCTTATTTTTCTCTTTTACATTATTGTAGTAGGCTTTAGCCACAGTATTCTTGTATTTAAACTTGCAACTACTGTAGCAGTGACTGTTTACTAAATAGTTCAAAGTTGCGATGGCTAAAATTTTGCAGTGGCTATGTACCAGGCAGCTCATCAATTAGACTTGTAAGCCCTTCTGTTGCAATGCCTACAGCCATGAGAAGCTATGTGGTAACAGTACAGTTTGGAGGATGTCTGCTCAGCCTGTACTGTAGACACATCCCCTGTCAACAGAGGTCGGATAGCCACTGGATTAGTCTGCCTACAAATCCTCCTGCCTTTGCTCCTGATTAAGGGTTCTGCACAAGCTTTAACACCAAAGATTACATGACAGAAATCATTGTGGCAATCTGAAGGGCTTCAGCATACTTCCAAGAGGATGTTTTGTGTGAGTGACCTCTCTTTGCACCAACCACATCCTGCTAGTCACTTTTATTTGAGCATTTCTATGAGTCCTTTGGGATGCTCAGGTCAGACCTGACTCTAACTGGGCTTAGTCGTGGCTGGTAAGCAGCACAGATGGCTGCCACTTGCTGTAAGGATGCTGCATGGGTTGTTTATAAAGGCATGTTGTAGCCTTCCCCAAAATTAAAGAAATACATGCACATATAACAAGGTACTTAGGAGGGAATATACAAGAGCTATGCATAGGTCCAAGAGACCATCCTACACCTAAGTGAGAAGCAAGCTGCAGAGACAATGCAGGAAGCAAAAAGGAGATAGATATGATGTATGTCAGAAACAAATATTCCCCTCCCTGGTCCCTTTCCTTTTGTCTTAGCATAGAAATAGATCAGCACAAATCCTCCATATAGACAAGTATCAGAACTTTCCCAGTGCTCAGGAGAGGTGTTGTTTAGCTCTTGTCTGCTGTAAAGATAAGGGTAGCAATAAGTTAGGATAAAAAGTCGAAATTCCTCAGACAAGAGCACAGAGAGTGTTCCGAGCTGGAGTCCACCTTGTAACAGACAAGCTGGACAAAAAACACAGGATTTGTGCAGAGAAAAGGAAGAAATTTTGTTATACAGCCAGGAAATGTTTACATTTATAGTGGACTCTAGACACGATGTAGTCTGTGCTATGCAAAAGAGATACGAAAGTTTTATTGTATATATGAATATACGTTATATACACAGAGACTTCTTAAGCTTTGTGGTTCCAGGGAAAAGCTAATGAGTCTGAGATCTTGTTTTAACCTCAACAGCAGCTGTCTGCAAATTAATTTAATTTGTAATTAACTGCTACTCTGTTTCATTAATGAATTATAATGAAGTTACGTTCAGAATATTTCCAAGAAAAGACGAGCAGTTCAATGGGAAAGAAAGTATTTCAGGGGAACATTTCCCACATTAAATTTCAGAGGAAAGTCCATTCATCTCTCAACTGCATTCATTACATACAAGGATGGCTAAGCATGATTGCTGCTTTTAATATTGAATATTTTTCTTGAAGCATTAACATTTAAAGAAATGATTTTTAACTGAAAAAAAAACCACTTTTTTTCCATCAGTTCAGAAAAAAGTATAAGTACAGCTTACCAACTTACTTAGTGCATTTAGAAACTATACAGATATACAAATATTATCAGCAACAATATAAATTTAGATACTATACTTACATGGGCATCTTTCCCAGCTAATTTGCATAATTCCACCTTTTCTTTTGCTGCAGGCCAGTAAATCTGGAAGATAGTTTAAATAAGTCAAAGATTATGAATATTATAAATAGTCCTGTGATTACAGCTTAATTATTTCCTTGAATGAACAGTTAAAACAGACTTATGCATGTTGAAGGAATTTACATATGAGTAGAAGTGAACACGGCTTTGAATACAGGTTGCCATCACAAGTATCAAGGCTTTAAATCAAATCCCCTGCTCTTTGTCTGTTTCTTCTTTGTCCATATCTACTTTTTAAAAGTACTTAGTTGATCCAGCTAACACACCTTGCAAGCATTATGAATCACATGCTTTTCTCAAAGATAAGATGAGCCAAATCATCTTGAAACTAAACTGACTGCAGAACAAGGCAATTTACATTTGTGATGAATTTGGTCCAGTGAACTTGGCAAAGAAGTTACGGAAAAATAGTTAGCTGTTACTGCCAATTTCCAAATGAAAAGAAGTTTTGTTTGAAAAACTAAAGGTAGCCGAAGGGAAATTTGTAGAACAAGAAGTGCATTTGACAGAATTTAATAGCACACAGTTTAAAACTGTCACCCATCAACAATAACTAAGTTTACTGAGTAAAACATGAGTTTAGAAAATGACACAGAAGTTTAGAGAATTGGATACCTTACATAATTTGCAGCTTATATTATTACTGTTTCTTCTTTCACTTGTACTATAGAATTCTGTAAACTAGGTTTTAGTGTAGATGGAGCCAGATGACAAATCACTATCTGTTACTGCAACCTCAATGACATTAGTGAAGAAATGACAAAGAACGACAGTGCAGGTTCTGGTTCATTGATTTCAATTAAGCAGTTAAAAATGGATATTATCAAGTATATTTTTGATTTACTGAATTCAAAACAGCAGCTAAAGTCTTTCAGAAGCATCATGCTAAGCGTAGACTTTTTTTCCTTTTTATTTTGACAAAAGAAAGCAACAGTCATTTCTCATGATTAACAACAACAAATCACACTAATTTTTGAGCAAATATTGGTGAGGAAATTGCTTCAAGTCCCAGGAACCAATATGAAGATTACTGGTAGTCACAAATGCTTTTTTTTTAATCTTGAGCATCCAATCACACTTTGTAAAATCCTAAATAGTGCAATATATAGGAAAAAAAAGATTTATTATAATAGGCATTAAAAAAATCATCAAACACAACTCGAAAACATGCAAGAGGAGTTAGCTTCTGTAATATTCCCTCTTGTTCATCCAGCTGTTGGCACCTTTTGAGACGTGGCTTGCCCCATACAAGGCTCAGACCCACACTGGGATGGAAAGCTAAAGAGTGCCCTGTGTCAAATGGCTTTATCACAGTCCCAAATATACGATCAGTGATCCTCTCAATATGGAAACAGTCTTTTTATCTCACTTACTTCTCTTCTCTTCCCAGTGAAAATGGATGTGTTGGCTTTCTGCAAGGAAATTAATTTCCTCTCTAGTGAATTTACAGTTACCTTTGCGATTATAAGCTAATAGTAAAGATAATGTATTTTAAGTTATATAAACCTTAACCTTTTACAGCAATATTTACTTAAAGTCAGAGATAAGGCAGTATAATGACATCTCAGCACTGGAGCAGAAGTTTACTTTCCCAGAGCATTTTCTCAGAATGATGTCATGATAGCATCCAGGTACGAAAACTCAATTGGAAATCAGCCACACCAACATGTCTGGATTACACTGTACAACTCCAGAAAGTACAGCAGGAAGCATTGGGAACATTGCAAAAACATTGGGAAGAACTGAAGCTAATGCCAGTGAATTCATCTGGTCTATGACTGTGTGGAGTGGGACAGCTTCCGCTTGCAGCACTGGTCTGCCACAAGTTCCACTGGGTTAAGGAGGAAGAGAAGCTGAGGCTTAAGAGGTGCTGTGGAAGAAAAACTGATGAAAAGGAACAGCTAGAGGAATATAAGATTATGAATCTCCAAATGGCCAGGTAGACTTAAGCTGAGATCTAATCTTCAAGACTCTTGCACATAAACCTCATGCCCAATTCTTCCCAAGCACCACCTATCAACAACACAGAAGGGTCTTAGAGGTCTTTGAGGATTCTTGAAGACTTTTTTTTTTTTTTTTTTTGCCAAAGTTTAGGTGTCTGGTTAAGTAGACAAGATCTCCCTCTGTAGGCTTTCAAAAATGCCTGCCTCTCCCTGCCAACTGCACAGAAGTACTGGACCCCTGCTTTGGGAGGCCCAGTTATGTTGGAAAACATATACTAGAAGACATCACATATATTAATGGACTCTACCCTCAATTCTTGTTAAGATTCTTTCATTGGTGTTTATCATACAAGCTGGACCAGTCAGGATGATATATACATACTCCCTGCTTTTGTGACTGAAGAAAAATCCACAGTCAATTATGATAGAAAAATCAACTGTTTCACATTCTGGCTACTCAACAGCCTCAGTATTTAGCATTATACAAGGCCACATTAGTCAATGAAAAGTATAGCTAAGTGATCCAACTACCTTTAAAATTAACTTGCAATTCTATATGGGTGAGTTAAAGTGATATATATTTGCTTTTCATATGAGAAATGAGAGGTTTCCAGAAACTGTCATTTCTAAACTACAATAGGTCAAGAAAATTGCATAATAAATAATGAGCCAATGTGCTGAGCAAAAAACATATGCCTAATTTTTTTATTAGATCACATGCTGTGTAACGGTACCATTGGTCTGGCTCCTCAAACACCAGCACACAAGCAATTTTACCCACATAAATAGTCTCACTGAATTTTCACATGCATAACCTTATTTTTATATGCATGTGTGTTTACTTTTCTGTTGGGGGTTAAATTAAATCTTAATATTATATTTTATTCAGACAAGTTACTTAGTTGGACAATATGCAAAAAGTAAGACTAGGTGTTCCAATACTTTCTTTTATATTTAAAATCTTTGAGCTTGTAGATGGTTTGATGCTTTGAAATAGGCCATTTTCTTTCATAAATGTTTTTCAGTTTACATGCTCAATTCACAGTGGTAATCTCTTATTTTTTTACTAAATTTCTTAAAGGAAAACCTCAAAGAAAAATAACAATAACAACAATAATAGTAATGGTGACAACAATATTGTCATGGAAAAATAGAATCATTTCATGTTTCAAACAGCACAAATTATATATATGATCTATTTCATGGTCTATATCTGAAATGGCTGGAGAAATCTTAGAACAGCTAGGTGCGATCACCCAATTTAAGGGAAGAATGTAACTAGTTGAAATATATGAACGATATACTTTAATAAGATTATTTTCTTCTCTTAAGCTTCAGTTTATTTTCCTTGCAAAATATCCATATCAAAATTCCAAAGGTTAGGGCTACTGTCATGGTTTCCCGATTTTATCTTTTATGGACCAATTAAAAAAAAAAAAATAAATAAAAAAATAAACCTTACCATTACTTTTAAATAGTTGTACAAATATTTTCTTAAATTTAGCAATAAGGAAGAAATTAAAATCTCCTAATAACTGCAAGCTAATAAGTTCTCTGCTAGCAGAGTGAAAGAAAACCTCCCAGGAGTACAAAATAAAGCAACAAAGAAGCATAGGACAGATAAGGTATCACATTAAAGGGTAGCTGGAAATTCATTTCTGATTAAAACAAAACATTAGAAACCACAAAGATCCTTTTCAGATCAGAAGCAGAGTAAGTTCTAAAAGTATGTAACATCTTTCCTTCCTCCAAACATGCAAAAATAAATTTAAAAAAATATATATAGATGATTTAGTTACATAAATTGATAAGTGGATGCTATATATACACTTATTTGTATCTACAAATATTACCTAGACACAGTCCTATGAGTTTCATTTCAGCTGCCATCTGTCACAAATTAACAGTACTGGTTATGAGCTAGTATTTTGCTCATCTTTCTGTATCTATCTTTCTCTATCCACTTTTGGTTCTAGGCTAACTCTTAAGACTATAAATATATTCACCCTTAGGTGAAGTGACGGCTCACAGACAAAATGCTGAGTTCTTTTTCCAAAGAAACTGTTGTATTAGATTAGAGGTTTTCCAAGAATCATTTCTAATGAAGCTAAATCTAGGATGATGCAGGGCTTTTCCAAAAGAGTGGAAAATAGTAAATATCATCACTACAAACACACACAAATAAAGAGGAACACAAGATATCTAAGCAAATTACAAGCCTATTGGTCTTACTTCATCTGTCTGCAAGGCTTCAGAACAAATTTATATGGAAGGGATTACTTAAGTTTCTAATGAATATCAAATATGGTACAACACAATATAACTTGGTAAAGAGCCATTGTTCCTGGCTAATGTTGCACCTTCTTTAATAACATAGCTGAGTTGCACATTAATGTGGTTAGCTCCTCTTCATCAGGGCTCCAATAAAGCATTTTGTAAGCTGCCATATGGAAATTGATTAGCCCAGCCAGAGAAATCAGACAATTTTTAATAAGAAAAAAATGGTCTGATAAGTAACGAACTTGTGGTAGGAAATGGAGTTCTTCAAGAAATAGTGTCAGAGCTCATCTTATTTCTTATACCCTTCATTAGCCTTGGCAAAAACCCAGCACTGTGCAGCAAAATGTGGAGATGACACAAAGCTGGGAAGAATCCACAGGAAGAATCAAAGCACTTTGAAGACCAGAATTATAAACAGTAAGAGGAAATTGGTATAAACTGGTCATAAATGAATATAGACCATAGATTTAAAAAGTAAAATTTGAAACATCGGAGTAACGAGATTCTGGGATTAAAGACCTTCCTACAGAAGTTGCATGAAGCATCCTACAATGCCCTTTACGGCAGAGTTGGACGATGTTATTAAAGGAATAACTGCTGCATGAGGTATTTACTGGTGATAGCAGGGAGTGAGACTAATTGACCAATGTGATTCCTCCCAGTTCCACATCCCCAAGATAGTCACGCTTGTGCCAGCAGTGAGCACTTGAATGTCCCATTGAGGTCGACGGCTTTCAGCAGCCCTGGGGGTTTCGCTGGAGCCTCTCATGTGCTTGACGCTGCACACGTGCTTCAGCACTTCTCTATCAGTACAGTCTCTGGTACGAGAAACCCCGAAGTGTTTCATTAGTGGTACATGTAGCACCAGCAGGATGTATCCATATCTGGAGTGAAGGATATCAGCTGATCAGCGTGTCTTGTAACACTCACTCACTGAATTTGAGTCCTGTGAAGAAAGGCATTGCTTCCTTCCTATTTTGAAGGAATAAGAGGTGGGCGGAAGCACTTAGAGGAAAACGCGTTGATTTTAAGCAGCTACTTGATGCAGCAAGAGAAAGTCTGCTTTCTTCCCTTGCTTTATTCTATGTACTAGACTTTTGTTGTACTGATGCTTCAGAAAAGAAGGCATGCAATAAAATTACAGCATCCTTGGCATCAAAATATCTCACTAAGGCTTTGTGAATCATGCAGACCATAATTCAGAAGCTTAAACTCACTGATATTAATGTACTCCCCATACAACAGTTCCAACTGAAGCGCATGAAGAACAAAGCCAGATCGAGCTGTAAGCCCATTGTCACGCTGGCATATGCAATGTGCTCCCCCTGAGAAACTCTCCTCCATGACAGTCTACTCATCTGCATGATTTAAAAAAAAAAAAAAACGGAAAAAAAAAGGGGATTCCTGACTTAGCCTAATGTGATCATAAAGTCGGTGCTGTAAAGGGCAACACGATCCAAAAATGTTGAAGTAAACCAGGAGACAGTCTAATCCCAGTATTGCCCTACTATTTGTAACACTCAGTTCTCAGTTTTCCCACCAGTAAAATGACAGTAATGGCACTTGCAATTTTCTCTTTTTTTTCCACTAAGAACCTAGTAATTCATAGCTGAAAAATGAAAAGCAAAGAAAAATAGTAAGATCAAGGAGCACTAAGAAAAGACACGAGAGTGATCCAATGATAAGACTGCCACACTGTTTCATAAATATCATCACAATATCATAAATATCACAGTCCAATACCATAAGAGTGGGTGTTCATAGATTGCTTCCTGAGAACCAGGTCATTTGTCATTTCTGTATACTGACCCAGGGTCATGTCATTAAAAATTACTGCAAGCACCAGAAATTTATTGAATTTCCCAAGAAACACTGGAAAGAATTTCATGCTTTTTTAGTATTATTTTGCTGAAAACAAAGTGTGTTTTAATTAATGGGGAAATGAGCTGTTTTTAGCATACTATGCAAGTATACCAGTTGGTCTCTAAATACCTCACATATGTTGCATTCATGTATCTGTTATGGGAAGTCCACAACTCGGGGAACTGCAGAGATTGTTCTCATATACAAATGCTCAGAAGAAGGTTACCCTAAGCACTTCTTGTAACTGGCTCCCACTGTACTTGCCATATTCTGGAATTCAATATTTTAAAGTCATCAGTAAACAAAGGAAGCTAATACATCTAAGTTCCTTATCTGAATTTCTCCCTGTATTTGAAACCTAAACAGACTGTCTCCAAAATGAGATTTTTCACCTTTCTTTTTAACAGTTTTATCAAAGGTTAGTTAACTCTCAGGACTACTTAGAGACTTGCCTTTAAAAAACAGGCAAGTGTTCTTAAATCTCTGTAACTTTAATATCTACCACAGGCCTTGCTTCTTTCAACAGGTATTTCTACATGTGACACACTAATTCCCATAGCTGAAGTAGACCTCCAGGGAGACATTTTATTGGAACTTCCAACTCCAATTATTTTATAGTAGCAGAAAATTGGATCTCTGAAAGACTTAATTTGATATGGCATGGGGAGGGGAAGAGAGTATATGAGGATCGATTTGGATTGATTTACAGCACTGTGGGAAGTGCTGTTGTCAGTGTATGCTATTCTTCATTTTCATGGTACTATCAAGCTGAGTTAAATGCACTTGGAAGCCACAGGGAAACAGTTGTGTATTTGGGTGACACATTTGCAGACTTTTGGTAGCTTAAATTTGGCAGGTGGCTGTTAAAGAGAAATGTCTGAACCAAGCGGGCTTTTTATATCGTGTCTAAGATGAAGCGAGATCTCAACTTTCCACAGGTCTCTTCTTAAAGTCTGACCCACTCCAAACACAACTGAAAAAGCAGCCAATGCTTTCAATACTCAAGGGTTTTCTGCAAAGTGCATTTTCAGGTGTACATTACGAGCATGTGTGAAAACTTAAAGAAAACAGACCAGACGCTGATGTCATTTACACCGGATTAAATCTTGAGAGGTTTCAATGCTTTTACACTTCATTTTCTACAGCGTAGCCACAGCAGGCTTCGGCCTACCGTCTGTTTCTCCTAAAAGGAAACTGTACACCAGGATTTTTCGTGTAAATTGCACTACTTCTGACATGTTTATCACTTCAGACTGAAGACAAATCCTACCTTTGAAAAAGTCAAAGGGCAGTATGGGTTTCCAGAGACCAGGATACTGGCTGTTCTGTATACCTAAACATATGGGTAAAATATAAAAATGACAGGGGATGTTTATGGAAGCAATTTATGGCAACAATGCAAAAGGAAATAACAGAGACACCCTCTTCCACCTAGGATTTCTGTCGTTCTGGTTACAAACTGCTTTCTCCACGTCTTGCCACAGTCTGTTGTTCTGTGTCTGTAAACATCAGTTAAAAGCTTCCACTTTGTATACGCAGGTGCCTAAATTTAAGCCTGTCAAACATTGTTATGGACTCCAAAGGTTTTCAGAGCTTCAAAACAACATTTACATAGATCAATGGCAAGGGCAGTCCAAGGGCTAGCAAGCACAGTTATCACCTGTATCTCTGGATGTCCCTAACCTAAAACACCATCATAGCTCCTTCTTATACTCCTGCTTCAGGGCCCACTGCTGACAGTCTTTGTTGACAGGACACGGAACTACATAGATACTCAGTAGACACAGTCTTGCTATACTGTAGATGATAGAAAAGATGGGTTCTATTTCTATGAATTTTGGGAGGATGGGAAATACTCTCAAACAGGTGGAAGCCAGTACCTTATGAACTGCAACACCCAGGAAGTTGCTTCAGTTTCAAAAGCAGGGCCATAAGTATGCGTTTAATGCCTGGTAACTAATTCCTCATGTGAGTAGGGTCAAACTATGCCCCTGACAGATCTCAGCAACACCTTGATTCTTTTCTCAGAACCTTCTCTACTAACAGAGTCTGAGAACAAACCAACATGCTCCCACAAACAGACTCATGACTACCCTTCTCCTCTGCCACTGGGCTTATTTTAAGTTTCCCAATCTTTATGTCCCCACTCTCAGAACTTAGAAATCTCCAGTGGCTTCCACATGACTCTGGTCTCTACTGATGCCACCTGGCAAGTCTTTTTCTCCTGACAGGTTAGGAAAGTGTCACCCTCAGACAGTCTAGAGCTTTTGCTACCAGGCAGAAAGCTGAATTGCTTTGATATATAAAATAAGTGGCACGTATATGGTTAGGAAGGACTAATCTTGGTGCTACTGTGTTTCAAGGCTACAATAAACATCTCAGATAGTCTATGTACTCCTGAGGCTCTGCCATGATGACACAACCAAAGCCTCCCTTCAATGCTGGCTAAATTCCCACTGGTTTCATTCCTAATTGAGACACTTACATAGACTGACAGGAGGTTTCCTAAAGTAATGAAGGTAAAATTGGGCTCCTATATCTTGAGGATGTTGTTATATATATACATGCATATATAAAATATACACACACACACGCAAGCATATGCTTTTTCATATATATATCCCCATTCCTGCTGAGATGGGTGGGTCACACTGACGATATCACGGAGTGATAATAGTGCTGACATACAACCCTGTTTGCACTGTTAGTAAGCACTGGAGTTAAAGAAAGCTGCAGAATTGCTTTGCAGCTATTTCATAAGCATTTACCCAGCTGATATATATATATATGCATATGTATTCTTTACTGTGAAATGCACACAGATAAAATCAATACAAAAGGGGATTAAAGGATAAGACACATGACAGCTGCACCTGGCAATTCCAAAAAATTGCCAAAAAAATAGTAGCAACCACAAACTAAGGACACTCCAAGTGATGATAATTTTTGACCTAGTGCCAGTACACGCTGGGGCAGATGAAAACAACTTGTTCCAAAGCTGCTGTTGGGGATCTGACATGTTTATCTATTTGGCCCACATGTGGCTGTGTCTTCTAGCACTGACAGCTCCTGCAGGTTGGCAGCTTTTCAAAAGCTTGTCAGGCCTTGATAGCATTCCTATTCCTGCAGAGATGGGCGGGTCACACTGCAGATTACACGGTGATAATAGTACTGACATATAACTCCGCTCACACTGGTAGTGAGCACGGAAGTTACAGAAAGGTGCAGAATTTCTTTACAGTTAGTTCATAAGTGTTTGCCCAGCTGACCACATTTTGTATTTATTTAGTTTTTGTTTTGTTTTGTTTTTGAGTATTAAAATAACAAAGGTTTTAGGCAAACTCACAAGAAAATTCTATTGACTGAAGTCATCTCTTCAGCCAGATCCCAGAGATTAGGATTCCTAAAGAATTCTTCTCCATCTTTCCATCCTCTAATGCTAGCAAACATTTTTGTTTGTTTGTTTTACACTGCACTTCTATTGGTTATGACAGAGTTGTTTTCAGGTTTATTGTCCGCTTTTGCAATGCCCTGATAAATATAGGTTGCTGCTCTTCTCTGCCTTCTTTTCTTTATTTTGCAGTATATAAATGGCTTGCAACACTTGTCAGGCACCTCAGGATCTTTCAAGAAAATATAATGGCACAGATAATGCTATTTCTGCAGTAGGAGCTATAGGCTTCTATTTAGGACACGTTCATAGAAATTATAGCCCTGCTACAGAAGGAAGAATATCCTGTAGCTACCATTTTAGTTTTCTGCATTTTTCTCATTCTCCTTGCTCATTCTGGAGTATTTTTCTGTTATACTATGGTAGCAACTGTTGTTTTATAATAAGGTTTGCAAGCACTGGAAACTGGGTGGCTTTTTTCAAGCTGTCAGTTAAGAAGTTTTCAACCAATTACACAGTAAATTGAATAAAAACTACAATGATTCAAGAAATTGGAACTCCAGAAGAACTATCGATTTATTTCATCAGGAAAACATATACCAGGAAATAAACCATAACTTAATATATTTAAGTTAATTCATCTAATTTAGGTAAATAATTAGGTTGCAAAAAGGAAGTTATTAAATGATATGTGTATACATTAGGGAAGGGAACATAATACAATGCTTTGGATGTTTCTTTGAATACTATTCCAAACATATGAATACAGAGCATCAGACGCTACATTATTATTTTGCCAAGTAGTTGTGTCCACAGACAGGGATTTTCTGAGAGTAAATTGTTAGGGATGCTGACTTGGCTTTTTGGTGTATCAGTAGTTACTAATACAAAAAAATATCTGAAACTGAGAGCTTTTATTAAGTAACCTGAATCAGAAGACATTTAATATTCTAATTAATTCAGACAGCTCTTGCTCCAGGACAGGACAAAGGACACACTTCAGCCCCTTGCAGTCCCGACATGTGTGGTTTCCTCGCACCGGGAGAGCCTGGAAGCCAGCCGCCTGGCCCTGAGCCAACCCAAACCACGGTCAGTCTAAACACAGCGCCGGCAAACACTACTTTCTGACACTTCCCTGCTACTGGAGAGTATCCTTGAGCACTGAAACCTTGTCAGTGACTGATATTTATACAAAACCAACTTACTTCATCTCCTCTCTCCCCTCACTCACATGTTTCAACTAGTCCAACACAGAAGAACCAAGGAAAAACATTTGTATGATACTGCCTCATGGGCATGTACCCAACAAGGTAAGTTTATAAAGTTGCTGAATACCCACGGAGACCTTGGAAATCAGCACACCAGGATGCTTTGCAAAGCTTTTGTGTCACTTTTAGCTGTTTAAATATACTTTGCCTCAATGTTTTGTCTGAAAAGTTAAAGACAACCTGAAGAACAGTTAAACAGAAGTATTTGAACCTGCGCATAAGCCTTTCTTTACTCTAGATATCCTGGTGGTTATGAATTTTATTCTCTTCTTTCACCAAATACAAATTTTAATTCAAATATAGAGTCTTTGCTCTAAAATATCTATATCTAATGGCACTCTCTGATCACAAACGAATTCTCCTGGCTCAATCTGTGTTCTGCACTTCTTGGAAAGCACAACATCCATAATAATCAACAGTGGTTTGGCTAAAGTGAAAATGTTACCAGCTTGGGCAGAGGGGTGGACGACGCAGGGTGTGAACGCCTCCAGAAAGCTCTCAACTAATCAATCCCCACTGAACATAATGGGAAATGACGGCACTCAGCATCTCTCAGGAGGCAATCAGCATCCCACAGAAACAGGAGTCTGCTTTTTACACAGACACAATTTGTTTGCTACAGAAAGCCTATGCCAAAAATCAATCTGGGGTCTCAAAATCTGCAATATGAATAATGCTGTTATCACTGCAATGTCATGAAGAGGTGCTGATTTTTGAGTAAACTGCTGAGATGGAAGATGCACTTTAGGTGTTTCACAAAGCACCTTAGGGAAGAAATCTCCTGCAACAATTTGAGTTTCAAAGAAAGTGGTGTATGGGACATTGCAGAAGTTGAAATAAGATATGCAGCTTGGTACTAGAAACACTTGTATACAAAACCAGCAAGCTTTGCACTCAAATGCAGGTCAAAATCGCCTCCTGTTACACCTGTTAAGCCCTGTGCTGCCATCATATTAATTTAGGATCAGTTCCCACTTCAGAGCTGACAACAGAATATAGTCACTTAAAACCTCCTGCTGGTGCTTAAGGAAAATATCAAACAGCTGAGAATTTAAATTTTCTTCAATAAGTAGCATGTCTGGAACAAGCAGGAAAGCAGTTTTCATGTGTGGTTCTGTACAAGCATCTGTTTTTTATACGTAGCAGTCAATTGTGCTTACAAAAACTCTGTTTCAACATGCCTACTAGAAATATTGAGGGCTAAATTGCCTTTTTATTATCTGGAGTTAACACATTGTCACAGGGCATGGGCCAGGGAGTACAGCAGATCCCAGTAGAAGCTTCTGCTATCACTAGCAATTCCAGATATTAATGCAAATATTAAAATTGCCACTAACATTGCTATAATTTAAACCATCCAAATTGCCTCTGCTCTGTTTAATATCACAGTAACATAATCCCAGTGATGCCAGGAAGCAAGGAACAATCTGCCTACAGTTACCATCTTACGAACGCTTTTATTTGAGAAGGGCGACCATGACAAAAGGAATAAAGAAGTGAACACTCAGAGATGCATGCTTGCCAATTTGCTGATATTTTGTTTTCATGCACTGCAGGGCTCCTACAGGTGGGTGACCTCTTGTAGTACTTCAATCTCACAGGCGGTCACATACCATGAGAAATTCAATTTATTAAAGATAACCTGCATAACTATGGGAGGTGAGATTATTAACTTCTGCTATAAAGCATCACACAACAAACCTGACAGTTACACAGCGAAGCAAAAAAAAAAAAAAAAAAAAAAAAGGAAAAAAATGGATAAAAAAAGAACAAAATTGAACTTACGATATGAACTCTGTGGAAAATAAACTGACCTTTTTTACATTTTTGTTTAAATCAACCAAGTTGAGCAGGAATATGTGGTCTTTAGCCCCGATTAGCAGCCGGCCCCTCTCCTCATCTAGCAGCAGGGTTCGAAAATCAAGCCCCTCCGTAGATCCCAGGAATGGGATACAGCTGTTTGAAAGCAGCAAGTCTGTGGGAAAATGAGGAAAATCTTTATAATCAAAATGTTTACATATGACTCATTGGTGTCTTTTATAAATATATGCAACCAGCATGGAGTATGCTGGTGAGATAACTGCAGTCTTGGAGCATGTCTTTCCACAGTCATAATACGGATCCCGTTAACCTAGGTTTTCCTTGGCCGGGGAGGTGGGGGTGGGGTGGGTGGGTGATACTTCCAAACTGGGTAATATTTACTTTTTCTGTGTAAAACTTTCTGAATAAATTATCTCTATGACATAAAGAAATCACATTCTTTCACAGAAGTTAGAAACAAAAAGTTCCGTCTTCACTGCATTGTAAGAAAACTCATGTATGTTTAAAATGTTCTACTCATGGATACACATGACCAAGGATCAATATCTCAACATACTTGGTGCTCTACATATAAAGCAGCAACAAAGGCCAATGCCAACAAAGAACAGCAAGGAGCTGGAAACAGTAGGTAGATGTGGCAGATATATAAGGATGAGACAAATGGGAGAAGGAGGTAATAACTGTAACGTGTATTGAATCCCAGAATGGTTTGGTTTGGAAGGGATCTTAAAGACCATCTAGTTCCAACCCCCATGCCATGGGCAGGGGCATCTTCCACTAGACCAGGCTGCTCAAAGCCCAGTCCAACCTGGCCTTGATCACTTCCAGGGATGGGGCATCCACAGCTTCTCTGGGCAACCTGTTCCAGTGCCTCACCACCCTCATCACAAAGAATTTCTTCCTAATATCTAATCTAAATCTACTCTCTTTTAGTTTAAAACCATTACCCTTTGTCCTATCACTACACTCCCTGATAGAGTCCCTCCCCATCTTTCCTGTATGCCCCCTTTAAATACTGTAGGCACCCTTTCAGTATATAAAGTTTGACGTAAGGTTCATTTTGTCCATTGCTTCACATTCATTTTTGGTGGTAGTACAGAAAATCGCTACAATTAAATTTGCAGTTACTACAAGTTCAATTGAAAATTGAAACCTGAATCAACACCCATCGACCACAGGTATACTAGGGTGTAGTATTGAAAAGAAGGCAATATTGAGGCATATTAAAGGGAGCGTTGAGTAGCAACACCTCTAAGCTCCTGGGGTCTGTACTCTCCTTACAGAGTTGGCACTGGGTGGCTGCTCCTGCATCCTTGTCCTCTCTGCAGGGAAATCAGGGCACAGCTACAGCTGTAGCTTGTAGATTACCATCAAACATTTTCCCTATTAAATGCACACATTTTCAACACAACTTTTTCTATGATTTAGTAGTGGCTTCCAACCTCCTTCAAAAGGTAATTAAGAAAAAAAAAAAACCATATTTCTCTATGCAGCTAATGAAAGAATCTATGCTTTCCCCATAAAAAAAGCTAAAGGGCCATAAAGTAAAGAGTCTGAAACCTTTTGCTTACTGAACACTCTGTGGATGTAATTCTCAACAAGGACACAAATAACATATAGAAAATGTCACAACGAGAGTATAGTCATGTTGGACAGTCACTAATTTGGGGAGAACAAAAATAAACATGTGAATCAGTTCTTCCACAAGCAACCTTTCCAAGCTAAACCATTCAGAAATCTTGGGACAGAATAGCAAATCCTGTATTTAATTGAATACAAAATTAAGGATATTTCCACCTTCTTGGCGCTGGATGGATCCTTCCTGCTAGAGAGGCTAGACTTGAAGAACAAGTTATTTACATTTCCTGATCACGATGAAAATCATGGCCAGTGATTTGCAGAGAAACTCCTGATCAAAATAAAGAGGTGGAAAAAAAAACTTTTTTCCCCAAGGTCTCTCACAAAACATGTGATAGGCAATGCAAAGATGAAGTCCTGTTGATGGCTAATAAACAGCACTGTGGGAGAAAAAATATTTTAACATTGTTCATATGATTAGCTGGTATATAAATATTTTTTTTTTTATTATTTTTTTATTTTTGGCTCTGTCACGTCTACTTAAGATTGCGTGGTTTTTTTCTGGCTCACTGCTGAATGGTGTTATGATACAGTCTGAAAACAAATTGTGAATTGCAGCTCCTATTCCCCTAGGTGGGATTTATTTGGCAGTACTTTGAAAAATCTTACTTCACATTGAAAAACTAAATCAAAAATTAAACTTTGCACTGCTTTACACCAGCACTGTCCTTTCTCACCTATCTTTTGTGAAGACAAAGATCTTGTCACTGTTCTGCAAATTAGTAACAGTTTAAACGACCTGCTTATTAATTGACAGCAAAATCACTTAGGAACAAGTTCTGGAGAGCACAGTACTGCAAACACCTAAATCCCATCCAAACTACTTCTTACACTACAGCTGGCTAAAGAATAACCAAGCCAGTGTTATAAATAAATACAAATTTTAAAAGGGAAAAAGAAAGGCCCTCTAAACCCACAACTTCTGAAGTTTAGCTGACTCCACTAATGTGTTTTCACCTAGTAAGAAACAAAGATTTACTACTCCTGACACTTTTGTTGTTGTTGGGCTCTCTGTTAACGTAGGACAGCCACCTGCAGTTAAACTCTTAATTTTTGTGTGATGTAGATGTGTCTTCACATCAGACGTCATACTCTGTACAAACCTCCACCCTTGTTTTTCCAGACTGGAAATTCTTGGTACTGGATGTGATGGAGCTGTTTATTGAGAAAGGATTCTCTGAGGCTGACCACAGCAAAACAGAAGGTTTTAGCTCCCTTGGGCTACTCGGATTCTTCTTTGTTGATCTCTAAAATATTGTTTATCATCTGAGCATTTCATAGTATCATAGAATGGCTTGAGTTGGAAGGGACCTAAAAGATCATCTAGTTCCCACTCTCCTGCCATAGGCAGGGATGCCACCCACTAATTCAGGTTGCCCAGGGCCCCATCCAACCTGGCCTTGAACACCTCCAGGGCTGAGGCATCCACAACTTCCCTGGGCAACCTGTTCCAGTGTCTCACCACCCTCTGAGTAAAGAACTTCCTCCTAACATCCAGTCTACATCTCCTCTCTTTTAGTTTAAAACCGTTCCCCCCTTGTCCTATAACTATCTGCCAGTGTCAAGAGTCCCCCTCCATCTCTTTCATAAGACCCCTTCAAGTACTGAAAGGCTGCAATGAGCACTACCCAGAGCCTTCTTTTCTCCAGGCTGAACAACCTCAGCTCTCTCAGTCTGTCTCCATAGGAGAGGTGCTCCAGCCCTTCCCTCCAACATGTCAACCACACCACTCAGCTTGGTGTCATCTGCAAACTTGCTGAGGGAGCACTTGATCCCACTGTCTATGTCATTGATAAAGATATTAAACAGTACCGGTCCCAAGACAGACCCCCGAGGGACACCACTCATCACCAACCTCCACCCAGACGTAGAGCCGTTGACCACAACTCTCTGGGTGTGGCCATCCAGTCAGTTCCTTATCCACCAAACAGTCCACCCTTCAAACCCACATCTCTCCAATTTAGAGATAAGGAAGTTGTGTGGGACCATGTCAAAGGCCTTACAGAAGTCCAGGTAGATGACATTGGTCAGTCTCCCCTTGTTGACTAATGCAGTCACTCCATCATAGAAGGCCACCAGATTTGGTCAGGCACCATTTGCCCTTGGTGAAGCCGTGCTGGCTGTCCCGGATCACCTCCTTATCCTGCGTGTGTCTTGACATAGCTTCCAGGAGGATCTGCTCCATGATCTTCCCAGGCCCAGAGGTGAGGCTTACTGGTCTGTAGTTCCCTGGGTCCTCCTTTGTATCCTTTTTGAAAATGGGAGTGATGTTTCCCTTTTTCCAGTAGCAGGAGACAATTTCTGAGTAAATGTTTTTCTCTTCTCCACCCATGATGTAAGAGCTGGCCGCATTACTAGATTATCCGATCCATTGCATATACTAATAAACTCCTTATAAATTCTGATGTCTAGATTTAATCCATATTTTACAGCTGTCTGTCACACTTAGTACATAGGACTGATGGAGAAGAAGGAATAAGGGATCACAATATCTAGTAATTAGTCATTCACAGGCATTAATGCAAATAAACAGAAGAGATCCATGTATTTCACAGGCTACTGCATTTCAGCAACCCATATCATCCTCTGTTACATGACTCCTAAATCTCTTCTGAGGACAAGCTTCCAGTCATATCACAGTGCTAGCCTGTGGGATGTGGGTAACTAAAATATAGAATATGAGGGAAAGGTCCTTTCCATCTCCAACTGTAGAAATTTGATCTGAGTGAGGATAAAGATACATTTGTGCAAACGCTCTATAGCACTTGGTTCCATTGCCTAGAGTCATGCAATCCATTACCCTTTGCAAGTGTGTCACTCACCAAAATACCTCAAGTTGATTCTCCACATACCTAAAAGAAGATCATTGAGACTGCTTTCCACTTCCTATTTCTTATTTGGAAGGAGGGAAAGATTTCTGTAGCAACCATCCCAAAAGGAGAGTCATCATCTATTACTTAACACGTCTAGCATTTCTCAGTAAAGAACCACCTAGGACAGCTACAATGGTGAGGGAAAAATTTGTCTCATAGCTGAAACGCCCAGATGGGAATGAGCCCTGCCTGGTGCCTTGTACAGTCATTTGTTTCACTGCGTCATAAGGAAAGCATTTGTAAAATGTTCCAGATTAAAATGACAGCACTGCACGCTGATTTCTTACTGACATAAATGACAACACAAGCTGCAAAGTGGTGAAGAATTAGGTTTGGTCAGTTATTTACTAACTACTGAAAATAGTGTGGAAATAAGACTCTGAACATGGCCACTGATAAGATTAAAACTGAAACATGACCTAATAAAAGTTGTCAAGTAAACATTAACAGAGAATTGATTAAATTACAGCCAAATTAATCATTGTTCTCACTCGATAAAAACAAAACAACCCAGATTTATCAGTTGAAATTGCCCGTCACAGCCAGATATCTTAAATATGACCTAGGATATCACACTGGAAAAATTTATCGTGAAAAGCATACTTGCCCATTTGTGTTTTGGAGCATATATTCTGCTTAAAGAAAGCTGTTCATTTGAATCACTGTATCACTGAAACCAATCTAATACAGACACAGCTTTCTTACAGTGCACAGAAACAAAGTTAGTTACAGGCATGGACTTTTATAAGTGCACATTCGCCATTCAGTTTATAGCGTGTGCATACTGTTTTACTGAAAACTAAATACTTTTTTCTTCACAGACTCCAGCCTGGCCATTAAATGAATATTCAGCAAACTCCCTATGTGGGTTAATATTTCACTGCTGAGTGGCAGAAGCTGGATTAGTGACTGGTTTTTAATCATTTAGAACAGTGTCTCAGTGGACTAAGCACACAACAGCTTGATCATTGCTTACTTAAACAATCTACAGCATCAGAGCCACGGTGTAAAGATTTCTAATGAAAAAATGCCATTCTATTCTGGTAATATGTATAAATGTAAGTACAGAATATTTAGACTTCTTAGCCTCAAGTCATGTATTTGGTAACCATGCTGTTGTTCCTCACTGCAGCATGGTGTAAGCACACAGCAATCTGGAAACATTTCATTAAGACCGAGAATTGCCTTTGTGGCCAGACTTTTTTGTAATGACGGGCTATGCCTAAACTGGCAGAAAGGGAACTCCTCAACCTGTTTCAAAACAGCTACATCTAATGACACCCTTGAAGCACCCTGAATTTAAACACTACATACGCATAATTTTGTAATTTTCATATAAAGACAAAAAGCAAACATCACGTCATTTTACTCTAGATGGGAGCAAGTTCTTTCATGTGCTGGAAAATATCCATGACAATTTACATTTTTATTGTGTGAATCCTCAACTAAATTGGTGCAATAAAGAAGTGTCCAAATAGCATGAATACAGCAATTTACTTAATTCCTGAAGTATTCTGAGTTTAAATATACAATTGACCCCACATGTATTTGAATGAATAGTTCCCATCTATGAAACTCTACTACTTACTGCAAGAAGCAAGCTATATTTTGTTTAGTTGCATCTCACCATGGACAATGGTGATTTGTTGTGCATGCCATGTGGCTCATTGCTATACAATGGATTTTATTTGGCCTTGAGGAAAATGTCATATTCATGGTACAGCAGGGCCTTTCCAAAACGATATCTTTTGGGAGCAGAGAAAACACAATTTCTTGTTGGCTCAATGCTGTATAAAAATTTTGATTCTCTAAGTAGGCCCCAAACCACCTCGTACTCCACCACATATTTTGGGATTAGGCACTTCTGTTCTTCTTTCAGGATTGAATTGATTTCCAGTAAGGTACCACAGTCTGGGAAGGTGACACTGGAAAGAGAACTTTTTCAGATTGCTCCAAAATTCAAGAATGCTTTGCTTCAGGATTTAAGGTATTTCAGGGCACTTTCCACTTTGTGCTTCAGGCACTTCTGTGGACCTGCTCAGCAATCAGCAAGCGGAATATTTCCCAAATCTCTATTTAGAAATACTTATTGACATATGTCAAATCTGTCAGCATTTTACAACCCAGAAAAAACAAAAGTAATTAAAGTAGCTCCATCATGCACTATATTTCTCAAATCATCATTACAGTGAACAGTAACTAAGCAATAGCTCTCTCTGTGCAGTGTTGTTAAGATATTTTTATAGTTTGGATATTTTTATACATTGGGAAAGGACAGATCATCTTTTTTTCCAGTATACTTTACAATGGCTACTGCACCCATAAAGAGAAATACATATATGTAAACCATATCAAATTCTGTCGTGCTGTTGAACCTGATTCTCCTTCGTACCAGTAAAGCTCACTTGAGGTGCTTCTGCAAGATCAGAGAGCAGAGTATTCAGTCCATCTACTTCAGAGCCGGGGGTATAATCAATTTACAGGGCTGTTTTTGTCTGGCTCTGTATTTCAAATCTGCAAAAATGATAATCCTGTAAAGCAAAATAGGTAACTGCTAACCACCAAAAATAAACTCAGTTAAAGCACGAGCTAAACAATTCTCACTTGTGTTTATGGAAGTGTATTTTAGTTGTGTTTTAACTGCAAATAAATTTGACTAGAAAAACAGCTGCACAAATAACTTGTAAAGTGTTATTATTGCAGAAATTATTAAAAGCTGCTTTGTGACTTCATGTTGTTGGTGAAAAAATGCAAAGGCCCAACTCACAACCTTCACAGAGCCAAACAAAATAATTAACTTTTTAGACAGCACAACTGAAAAAGCATCTGAGTAAGACACTTGTTTTTGTGAAGAAGACCTAAGGCTCTGGATTAGCATAGGTTCCTTTTCCTAAATAGTTTATCTTTCTTGAAAAATTGCCAAGAAAAGCAAACTCACTGTTATTGCCAAGGCAAAATTAAATCCTCCCTTTTTTTCCCCCCCCTCCTTTTAAACAATACTGTGTATGTTAAAAGAATAAGAACAACAAATGTAATTCAATATAAGTGACTGGCAAGTGTATGAGCTTTGGTACTGTGTAGATAATTATTGGCATCCCATCACACATACCTGTCCTGTCCTAAGAATACTTGGCACGTTGATGGACTTAAAGAACAACAAATTTCCTCTCTAAGTGAAAGGCAGACCATGCAAAAAAACAGACTCATCACCTCCATTTCCTCATTTTCAGTTGTCAGTGCTGCACTTACCTATTTTTCCTTTATCTCTCAGAGATCCTCAGCCTAGCTGCCAGTCTCAAGTGTAATGGGTAAATAATCTGAGTTATATGAATGAAATGTGCTTTCTTCCACTTCAATCTTGTTTTTAATTCTATTCAAGGAATTCCAGTGGTTAGGAGATATTGTTCTCTAAGAACTTACGATTTTCTCCTTATATCTAGCACAGTAAAGGTTTAGACGATTATTGAAGTTGGAGGCCAGATTTTTTCTTGACCTTACAAAAGATGAATTGTTAACTTGACTAGAGACCAAGCTCTAGCCTTGTCTTTAAAAATTATCTTTCAATGACCTGAGCATCAAGCAGCTGAAAGGAAACCTCTCATCTATTCTGAGGCAGCAGCCCATCAGCCCACCTCTTCCCAAAGTCACTGTGAAAAGTCCCATTACTAGAGCCACAGTAGCACAAATTCTGCTGCCCCCACTCACTCTAATTAGAATTTCAGTTTTTGCCCTGGTTAACCATTTCCCAGCCTCTTGCCCCTCCCAATCTATCAGCCAATCAAATATACAGAAAGTAGGAGATCAGTGATAAGCTTCAGGTGGAAATAATGGCAAAATCCTTGACTTTTTTTCAGTGAGGTTTCACTCATTGATTGTGAAGCACTTTGACTGCTCCAACTAGCCTACCATCTCATCCCACAAACTATCCAGCTACCTTTAGGTGTGTAATCATGTGCCCTGCAATTACAAAGACATGAATCCTATGAAGGACATAGCTGTAGGAAATTAAGCATGGAGATTAGTCCACTCTCTGAGAAACCTGCAACAAACAAAATGCACTGACAGTAGGTTGCACCATGTAGATGTCTAGCATCAATGTCATCTTGGGGATCTGGGACTTGCATTACTTTTCATGAATGAACACATCTCACTCTGCAATAGTGGACTCATTCTTTCCTGCTTGGATGAGATGTGTATCACACTTTGCAAGTATGTCCAGGTGTTAAAAATGTAATGTGGTGATAGTATTTAGCACTTTAAGGCACATAGCTCTTCCTTTGTCAAAGCACAGTACATAAAATTATATGCAGTGCTATCCGTTCTTTCGAAACATATGACTGTTATTATATTGCATTTGCCTTCAAAAAAGCACCGGCCCTTCATTTTAGGCTTTATTTTCTTCAGAGTGATGCAAAAATGGCCAGAGCATTTTGAAGCACCTGGTCCTGCAATTTTCACATAACTGTGTCTTCGGAGAAAGTTCTGAGCCCATATATCTGTGGGCTGATAAGCCAACAGGAGGTTGTGCTGTTTCTTCCGTCTATACTACCTGGTATCAGTTGTACAGAACTTGACAGAGGTTTAAAACTTTACTCAGTTTTTGCTCTGTAGATGGAATGTCATCCTTAAGAGGTAGAAGAAGTGAATTTTGTTTCACATTTGAAGCAAATGAGAATTGTGTTTTGGATTTCACTCTCCGGGATTTGAAACTGCAAGGAGTTTTCTCACGTAAACCCAACGTATAATCGGCCACAGCAGTCTGGATTTGTTTCAGCAGCTGGTCTGACACCACAGATAGCTGCTGACAGCTCTTTTTGGGAGCCTGACTCTCTTTGCTCAGACTTGAGTTCTCAGGCTGCAGGTCTGATGCCAGGACTTGCCTCACTGAGCCTACATCTGTTGTATATGAAAGATACTGTTTTTCAAAAGGTCACGTATCTTAATATTACATTTTTTTTTACCAGTTTCAAATCTATTTGCCAGTTTCCTAATGAGAGTAATGTCAATAACAAAGCAGTCAAGGCCTTCATGCTAAAGATGAGAGACCTTGAGCAGCAGAGGCATTAACAACTCAGTTGTAATAAAAGTGTCAGATGGCATGGGACTGGAAAACACATTAATATTGATACTAACAGGCTTAGGAGAGACACAGAGCAGCATGAGCTGTCCCTGAAGAAGGAACAGTTCAAAGTGCAAAGGAGAGCTAATGCCAATCAGATTTACTTGCTTAGTTACCTCATTAGTACCTCTGTTTTCAAGGCCTAAAAGAACAGCTCATGGACAGAAAAAAATACAGATTTTTTTTACCTATCATTGCTGTTATTGAAACCTATTTGCAATTTCCATACTAGTATTAATATATACCAGTTGTAACCAGTGTCTGTGAGCAACACAGATTTTTATGGAAGCATTGAATAGCTGTATGTCCCAACCTTCCCCATCCTCTGTATGCTCCACGCAGACAGACACGCACCCCGCTTGCACTCTCATTACGACTCAGAGCAAGACCCTCAGTTTAACCACTGGGGCCTGCAACTATTTTATCAGCAGAGGATCTAGCCCTCAGTATATAGCAAGAAGCCATGGAGGTTATTCTTCTCTCGATGCCAAGCATTGGACCAGAGCCCTGACAAGCTGTACGGTCAGGCTGTAAAGCTAAATAAGATGTAAAGTCCTAACTACAAACAGATCCTTGAGAGAGCTGGAGCTGGTGCAAGAGAAGGGGCAGGTGTATGCATCTGGGAGCAGGTGAGAAGGGAGAGAAGTGCATATGTGTGTTTGGGGAGAATGGAGCAGGGAGGGCAACGTCCTCCTTCCAGAAGCGGCACGGTGTTATGTTGGCTCAGCTGCCATGAAACCACTGTCTAAGAGAGCCTGTAAGATCTCTTAAGTGCTGATGGTCCTTCAATGCCCTTCCCACAATCCCCTGAGGTTAAGCAAAATTCCTCATCACTCACTTTGAAAAGCTCTTCCAGTTTCTCTACTCGACCAAGACAGATCCAGTTGGATGAGGAGGCAGAGCAGATACAGTCAAGGAGGTGGAACCAGGTCTGTGAAACAACAACCAGCTGACCAGTGTGAACTGGCGAGCAGAGAGCAGAGGCAGCATTTGGCAGGGCTGAAGGGGCAGTGGTGGGAGACGTGCCTGCTCAGGAAGGGAGGGGAAGGGCAGGGATATCTGCGAGCAGATTTACCTGCCAGTGGAATAGACACTTCCTCTGTTGGCAGCAAACCTGTTTTTGGAGGTTCCTGCTTGCTCTTGCCACACGTAACTTTTTGTTCCTGTCCCCACAGGGGGGTTCCCTATCTGACATGAGCCAGATATTTTTTCTTTTTTTTTTCACATGCTCTGAATGAGGAAAGAGAACTTTTAGAAATGACAGTTGGGGCATTAATATTTTACCTTTTCAATCATGACTAGCTGATCTCATAAGGTAAAATTAATGTTCCTGTTCTAAATTGCTATAGAAGTGCACTACAGAAATGCAATTGCTGTAGGAAAGCACTGCTTAAGTCACGTAGTCATTATCTGTGGTAACTGCACAGGATGCACATTCTTTAAAACAAATGTGGTTTAAACAAAGAGAATGATTGTTTTCAGGAAATCTAAAATATTTAGGAAAACATTCTTTTTTTCCAGTTTTCCAGATACATTTTATTTGATTAAAAAGAAAGTGTAGTACGGTAATTCAATTAGCTAATGCAGAGGTAGGTTTTCAAAATAGTCTTGCACTGGCAATAGGAAAGAATCACTTCCAGCAGTGAAAATAAAAACAATTCACATTGTAATAGCTTGGACTAGCATAATGATCACTCAGGGCAAAGTGAAATGTAATTATCAGTTATTTTTTTCTGATACTGACAGGAGTTAAGTTCTTATGAAACTGTTAAAACAAGAGGTCACTGAATTTCTGCATTAATTCCCTTATATGTTAGTTATTTGTGTTGGAGTTGTGCCTAGCAGCCTCTGTCAGATTCAGAGTCCCATGTGCAGACATGTAGGTGGACCCAATATTTGTCTTGTAGGCTTCTTAGGCAGCGTTAAGACAGGACCAAACTAATGAAAAAGTACAGGGAAGGGATATCAGAGATGTGTGTCTGCACAGGCTAACCATGTACACTGTCCAATTGCTTCCTGTCAATTATTAGTATATAAGCATAAGCTATTATTTAATATTGGAATGTCATGGTTTTTACCTTTTTTATTATTGTTATTTACAGTTATTGGGGCACCAATGGATGTCATATAGAGAGTTCTTGTGTTACATATTATTTAGAAATCTTTTTCAAAGAAATCCAGGTTACATGGATGATGCTGAGGGAGTTATAATGTCTTCTAAAAGCTGTCAGATAAGCTGAACATAAAACTGAAGAATGAAGAACCTCCTATAGTAGTAGAAGATCAGGTTCGAGACTATCTAAGGAACCTGAAGGTACACAAGTCCATGGGACCTGATAAGATGCATCTGTGGGTCCTGAGGGAACTGGTGGATGAAGTTGCTAAGCCACTATCCATCATATTTGAGAAGTCATGGTAGTCCGGTGAAGTTCCCACTGACTGGAAAAGGTGAAACATAACCCCCATTTTTAAAAAGGGAAAAAAGAGAGACCCAGGGAACTACAGGCCAGTCAGTCTCATCTCTGTGCCTGGCAGGATCATAGAGCAGACCCTCCTGGAAACTGCTAAGACGCCTAGAAAATAAGGAGGTGATTGGCATCAAAAAAAGCATGACCAGCAGGTCAAGGGAGGTGATTCTGTTCCTCTACTCTGCTCTCATGAAACCACACCTGGAATACTGCATTCAGCTCTGGAACCCCCAATATAAGAAGGACAGGGACCTGTTGGAGTGAGTCCAAAGGAAGGCCATGAGGATGATAAAAGGGCTGGAGCACCTCTCTTGTGAAGAAAAGCCGAGACAGTTGGGATTGTTTAGCCTACAGAGAAGGCTCCAGGGAGACCTTATAGCAGCCTTCCAGTACCTAAAGGGGGCCTACAGAAAAGCTGGGGAGGGACTTTTTATCAGGTACTGCAGTGATAGGACAAGGGGTAATGGTTTTAAACTGAAAGAGGGTAAATTTAGATTAGATATAAGGAAGGAATTCATTACTGTGAGGGTGGTGAGGCACTGGAACAGGTTGCCCAGAGAAGCTGTGGATGCCCCATCCCTGGAAGTGTTCAAGGCCAGGTTGGATGGGGCTTTGAGCAGCCTGGTCTAGTGGAAAGTGTCCCTGCCCATGGCACGGGGGGTTGGAGCTAGATGGTCTTTAAGGTGTCTTCCAACCCAAACCATTCTATGATAGTGCTTCAGTGTGATACAGGAAATTTTTTCTCTATCTCTTTCTGCTATCTCTTTGTGTATTTATCTCCAAATGACTTTTACTTCAGAACAGACATTCCCTGAACCCCTTAGCCCTTGTTTTAGGAACTCATCTATATATGGAACAGCAGAAATGGGGAAGGAGGAAAAGGAAATAGGATGTGACTTGAGGACCTGCGCTGCAACCACAGATGTCCACATCTAGACACACACTGACGTCAAGAGGATCATGCCCTCAAATTAGTGCATAGAAAGAGAACAATTCTGGGATCTTCAAAACTACTCAGGGTTGGTTTTGTTTTATAACTGTCTTCAGTAAAAGTGCAACTAGAGAAATATTGTTGACAGTACGCTCTTCAAAGTCTGTGCCATTGATCATGCATCTTCCCCACGTTTTTCTTCTAGGGAATCAGTTTTCACTGTTGTCTCATCCTCCTTTTTACAAGGCACCACTCATTCTTCCCAAAGTCTTATTCTTTTGTTTTTCTCTCATCTACAGAGATTTAATCAAGTGAATATTCAGCAGAATAGTTTGGTATTTTGTGAACACAATTCTTTTTTCATCCAATTGAGGCCCTTTTGTGATCATGCAAAAAGAAAACTGTTGTGAGCTACAGGCTGCTTACACTGTTAAGAGGTTGATACGGGTCAGTTCTTTAAGGTTATTCTTAGTTCAACTGCTATGTAAACTGTTGATGTCACTGACTGGAGGCTGCTCTCCAGGACATTATATATGTGATAATTATATGACAGAAAATGCAACATATAGTTGGATCTGACCTCCAAGTTCACTAGTTTAAAAAGGGAAAAAATGTATGAAGGTTGCTGGTTTTCCCGTTACTAAAACGTCATAAACCCCTTTAAGTTTATACTTAGTCTACAGTACGTACAAGACTCTTAACTCACAAGGACAGCAATGCCCATCTGCCTTCAACCTAGGGTACATTTTAAGTCTCAATGTTCACTGCCTCCAGAAAGCATTTTTGAGACAAAACAGGCAAAATCTATTTCATGGCCAGACAATCATCTGACACTAGGACCTTAACTCTCAAATGCAGTACTCTACAAAGTAATCTGAGACATTTTTTCCCCAACAAATAATAATTTAAAAAAAAAATCAAAAATGAATTAAATAACAAATAAAATAAATGATTCAAGAAAAACAACACTTCCTCACTGAGCAGATTTTCCTTGATCTTTATGGGCATTCAGAATTACAGCTGCTGATATTACCACAAAAGCATGTTTTTACTGATCTTTCTTCCTCTTCCTGTAGAGCAAGCACAGCTGCAGAAATGCAAGCTCATTTCTAGACTTTTTTGTACATCACCAATTTACCACGTTCCAGTCATTCATAGCTGTGCAACACCCGCTTCGTGGTACTGGGATTACCACAATGTCACAGACAGTTTAAATGAGGTTCACAGAACTATACAATTGGAACTATATTTTGCACGTGTAATTAAATGATGCATGCCATGGAAATAAGCCAGCTTTACTAAAACAGAACAAACTAACTGCTCTGACGCAACAGTTAAGCTTCTCTTTAGTTATAAAATGAAACACATTTAAAGCAAAAATAATTTAGAAAACAGGATGCTTGACATAGTAAATTAATATGTTCAAAGGATCTTTTTTAGAACATTAAGGAAATGTACTAATACAGTTAAATTCTCAAAAAAACTCCTGGCACCAAAAAATAATCCTCTGCTTTCTTTTTCACCGTGTGATATGAATGGATCACTCTTGGGGGAATAAAAACATGTACATGAAACACTACATGAAGCTAAACATTTCTTAAACATGGCTAATTTCCATGTGGGACTGATGATTTAGCATTGTCACCCTTAAACAGAGGAGACAGAATTGCATGTCTTTAGTTTACTTAGTTAAGATGAAAAAAGCAAGGAGTGGATATTTGATCCTGCTTCAATTTACTGCAGTGGCAAACCTCTTGCCATGACTTTAGTGGGAGTGAGACAGCATCTCAGTGCATTCAATGTGAAGAAGAAAAAGTCAGCTGAGAATAATGTTCCTATTTACTTGATTTAAATTACCACCAGAGCTGGTTTTAAGTGTTAAGTAAATTCTGTTTTAAAAGCCAAAGACTGCCTTCAGTCTTGTCTTTTCCTGTGTGCTATGTCACAACGTAGGATCCTGGTTCCCTGACCATCCAGATCAGCACTGGTCACAGCAAGCATGGTTTGCTCCTGATGCATGGCCATATTTCCTCTGCAAGGGAGTGGTATGTGTTCACGGATGTGAATATGGATATGACACTGGTGGCAGTGTCCAAATCTGGGCTGGGGCATGCCCCCCAGCCAAGGAAGCAGGGTGGACACTTTTGGAATATAAATGTATTCTTTAAGTGTCCAGACTACTCTTAAAGGTCCATGAAAAGCAATGAAATAAAGCAAAAAAGGCTTATATTTGCAGTTAGGAGCCTGCATTTCTACTGGAAAATTTTAGGAGGACAAAAAATTGAAAATGGTTGAAAAAAACGTGTTTTTGTTTGTTTGTTTGTTTGTTTGTTTATTTTCCAGGAGGTGATCAACCTTCTGGTCTGGTTATTCCCTCCGACTCTCCCTATAAAGTAAAATCCAGAAATACACACACAAAAAAATCTGTATAAAGGTACCTGCCAATAAATTGCAAAAACCATTATCCAAAAGATAAACAGAATTAAAACTGTCTACACAAAATGAAGTAAACATGTTTGTATGTATGAACTATGACACAGGCCGTTTCCTTCCTCAGTAACAGAACTGATGCCGTCCTGTGAATGACAGTATTGAATGAGACCGAAAATTTTCTGCACTTGCTGTAGAAGTTGAAATGAAGATGTTAAATGGGTTGTAGACAGCAAGGATGTGCTGCTTAGTAAAGCTGAATGTCACTTCTGTGCTTGGAGAGTTCTGCAGTTTGTATGATGGTCGTAGGTTATCTCCAGCTACATCAGAATGAATGATAAATACACACCATTGCTCTGAGAGTGAATGAATACAAAGACTATTAAAATATGGAGTATTGCTCAAAAATCAGGTCCTAGCAGTGATCTTCTATTAGCAGACTGTTTACCTTGTCCTAATTTACAAATATAACATAATAATAAAAACACCACATAAGCTTGTAAAAAATACCTAGGAGAGAGATTATTTAAGACCTATGTACTGAGAGCACCCTAGAAGTATCATGAGAGCAGTAATAATTTCTGGTGTAGGAATGACATGCACCAATATCTAATACCTAAAGTCTAAGTGGATAACATAAAAAGAAATATTGAAGAATTATTCAACTAATGAATCAGGGAAAAAGTGGGAATATAGGATGAGGTATGTAATTAAAGATCATAGCATATTATATCAACATAGGTGGAGAGTACATGCTTGATTTTGCAATTCTAGTAAAAGATATTTTAACTAACTTGAGTGCATCTTTGTAGTTTTATGGGGGTATGATTTTTTTAAACAAGTATTATTAGAATTGTGGCAAAGAATGAAGGAAATCCACCATACGGCATCATATTGATACCCACACAATTCACTGGAATATCTGCATCTTAACTTTTCTAGCACAGACTTCTTCCCCTTTAGCTACCTCACAGAAGATGAAAACCCATAACTGCCGTGCAGACAAGCCCTAAAGTTTTAATTGCTATCTGAACACAGAGGACTTGTGACGCACAGAGGCTTACTAGGGCGTTCCTGCGGTTGTAGACACTCCTTTTAGCTAACCCACCCTGCTCCTTCTTCCTCTTCCTCTACCCACCACTGGCTTTCTTTCTCTCTCAAATTTCTCCTTCTCCATGTTCCTTTAATACAGTTCCTTCTTCTTCTTCCTCTCTTCCTATCTGCTACCCTTCTTCATCATCAGCACTCATTACTTGGCATGCTGCTTCTTCTCCTTACTGTCAGGGCATGGGAAGAAGCAGTTTCCTAGCCCTCAGCTGAGGTGTGCACTGCTCCGCTGCAGCAGCTACAGTTGTGAGATGAAGTAACTGCAGAGGAAAGTCCTGCTCACTTCCAGCTGTACTGCCCTAGTAAATGCTCAGCCGTTCTGGGAAGATGGAGCTATGCCATCCCATAAACACATTGCATTTGGAAGGGGATGAAACCTTCCCTTGAAAGACAACATTCTTAGCAGTGAAATGAACATGCATGTGTGATCATGTCTTCAGAGCTGCCTCATGTGGTCAAGTTTGGTCAGTTTTCCATAAAGATGGAAAAGGGCCTCATAATATCCTCCTCATGATATTCAGACTCCAAAGAATGGAGATGCCAGGATTTATCAATGACATGACTCTAATAATTTTATGAGAATTGGCAAGACGGTTCATTTCTCCTACATTTCTTCTTATTCTCAGAAACTTTGGAGTTATTTTGGCTGGAATGCTTGGGGAAAAAAAAAAGAAAGAGAAAGAGAAAGAGAAAAAGGAAAAAGAAAAAGAAAAAAGAAAAAGAAAAAGAAGAAAAAGAAAGTAAGCTTAGTTCTGACAACTTTATTAAATAGTCAGGATGTCTTGACACATTGCTTTCAACAACAAAATCTTGATTTAGTTATGATACACACTACCCGCACCATTTACAGAGCAAAGTCCATCACCCATTGACAAGCAAGCACCAAGGAAGAATTTCAGAATTGTTCTTTAAAACCGAGACATGTGGCTGCAGAGTGGTTATTTGACCAGACTTACGAATGACCAAATATCATCTGCAGATTAAGCATGCCTGATCTCGGTTGCTTTTGAAGTGGATAGCCACACTAGAACTCTTCATACTATGGATTAGAAAGTTATGCAGTGCTGCTGGGAACCAAACTCAGTATCTTAAAAAAAAAAAAAAAAAAATAGGAACAACCTATTTGACTCTCCTCCTGGGTAACAAGAGTGGTATTTTGCTTCAGAATGAACAGCAGCTCTGTGTTTTCCTTTACTTCTTCACTATGTCTTTGATCCATACATTATTCAGAGGTATAATATCAAGTGAATAAAGTAGACAACATTTTTTTTTAAGACTCTTTTCCCTCATTCTTATTTTAACACTTACAGAAGTGTGAAGAAAAAAAAAAAGCAGTAACTATTTTTCTTGTTCCTTGTGGAAAAAACATACACTCCCAGCCCCCCGAAAAAAAAAAAACAACAATAAAACCTGATAATTCTCTCTCCTTTGACTTTTCAGTTACATTGCAGCTCTCCAAATTAAGATTTATGTGCCAATTTGTATCTGTTGTTGCTTTTTTTCTCCCTACAGGGATATAGGTGGATAAGTTTGGATAGGAAACTGTAACCCTCAAGCCAAACTGAAAGGTTTATAAAGTTGCTAATAAAAGTTTGGGTCAGGGCCTAAATATCAATCATCCGTTCATTGTCTTTTTGAAAGAGCTCAGGCATTTTCCCAACCACTCCCAGCAGGTCTCTGTCACTATTTTAAACTAAGATTTCAGTGATTTTTTTTTTATTATTTTTTTCCCCCATGTTGACCTCAATAATTTTTCTCTCCCTCTCTCCTTACCTGCCAAATGCATCCATCAGGATTTTGCCAAAGGCTATCTGCTTTTGAAGTCAAGAGGAATTCACTAATCATGAGTGTCAAATCCACAATAAATGCCATTGCCATATGGTATATGCTGCTATTGGGAATTATCTCAAAAAGGCCTAGCTGTGAAAAGTCTGGCTACATGTTAGGGGTTTTTTACTGCTAACGTTCATAACTCATGTCATGTCTTTCAGTTTCTGTATTCATTGGCTTAAGTGAGTGTAACTGTTTCCTGAACTTATAAAAATGTTGTCAAGGTCTCTTGATCTCTCTTCCTCTGTCTCTCTCTCTCACAAACACATTCAAGCACAGATATACACACTGTAATTCCATACACAGTGGTATATACATCTAGCAAAAGAGAAGCTTATAAATAAATATTATTTCATGATATTTACTCAATAAATTCCTGTGTGTCTTAGAGCTCATGATAAACATATCATAACCACCGATGAAGGCTTTACAACCTCCTGTCCCATCAGACCATCCCGAGTGTGATTCTGCAACGCATACAAAGACCTGTGTTTGAAAAACTGAGAGCAGAATGAGCTCCCATAAGGGCAGGGTGCTGACATAACTGAAAAATAACTATCTGGAGAGCATTTGCTTTAGCCAAAGAAGACTATATCAAAGTGGTATATCTCTGTATCTTGTGAAAACTGTGGAAGCATACTGTACAATCAAAGCAACAAGAAATCCACTTTCAATAGAACATAGCTATTAAAGAACTTTAAAAAATATGTGTTTAAACCCCCCAACCTTCTCAACAAGAAATACACATAAGGTAAAGAAATTCCTCAGAAAAAAAAGCATTTGTGATCCAAAATGTTTGTCTGTTAGAAAACAGACATTTCATGAGTTTCACATACCAATTTAATGGCAGAGAAAAAATGATTACAAATTAGGTGCCTAAAGTCAATGCCATTTGAAACACTTGAGGCAGCTTTTCTTGACGCTCTAGAAAGGTGCGGGTGTACTCCAGGTCCTATCTCATCCCCATCGGCCACATGGGAACACCTCCGATGGGTCTCATGGTGTTTCAAGTAGCTCTAGAAGCTTATGTTTAGGCAATGTCTCTCCTCTAATTTATGTATAGTATATCAATATCCTCTAGGAGCAAACTGAAATGCAAAAAAAATTGATTATATTTCAGAAACATGTATCTCTTCCCCTAAAAAATGGAATTTAATGCTGTCTCTGGGCAGAATTCATCCATATTCAAGACTTTTGTCATGTATTTCTGGGAACTGCAACAACTGTGTTTCATTTTCCTTGTTAATAACATAAATGAACTACTGGCAACATCACGTCAAAAACAAAGTGGCAGAATCAGAAAAACTTCTGAAAAATTTACCTTTATAGGAAAGCTTGAGTCTTGGGATATTTTGTTTTGACGTTCCAGTGACTGGAAGGAACAGCATCACTAAAGATAACAGACTGCAGGCATTCGGTACTTGGGAAGCTCTCATTCTGCTCTCTTCTTCTGTATCTTTTGCACTATGGTGAAATATCTCCCCGCTATTCAAACAATCCAAATTTAATCTGGAAGCAAAAAGAAAACATCTGTAGATCTTTCAAATTATCATATAAATAATATTTCTGAAAGCAAGCCAGACCTATCTTTAAAGAGTAGCTCATTTAACACATTTGCTACAAAAGCTTTTTTTTTTTTTTTTCTCTAGTATAAATCAAAATGTTGTATATCTGTTTCTTTAATATTACACTTACACACTTTAGGGTTGGAAAAATATGTAAGCTTTTCAAATGCCAATGTCTAGCACAGCTGAAGTCTAAGCAAAAAATAAATTAAGGCAATATCCATAAAAAGAACATTTGCCATTCAAAAATGATCATGCTTCTCATTAGTTCATACAGTTCCACTGGATATTTTAATGTTTTATAACTCACTCTTTATCTCAGCACAACAGCTATTGTATGTTTATGCTATGACTAGAATAAGCTGTAATATCTCAGATACCATGAGCATACAAGCTGAGTTAACAGTGAGTACATACCCACCATAAACTTTCATAAATAAAGTACGAAAATTGGATACAGCAAGCTTTTGTGTTTAGTTTTACTAGAGGGAAAAGTCAACACAGCTGATGGACTTAAATGTGCTTTTCAGAATGATATTTTCAGTGGAATAACTGCCTCAATTTACCCTCCAACATGTCCTATAAACTTTAATGAGTGGTTCATGCTTAGGTCAATAGGATGATATGGGACTATGTTAACACAGTGTGCAACTAAGCCAGCTTTGGAACACTTTTCACTTAATAACAGTCATTCATATTCCATAAATCTTAAAGTGTTTTACAAAAGAAAGTAACTATCACTGTCATTTTCTCTATGCAAAATCGCAATCATAAAACTGTAGTGAACCTACTTCCTTCAGGTCACATTGCCACTCCAGTAGCTGCACAGAAAGCAGCAACAGTTCTCCCAATGTCTTGTTTTGTACCCAGTTATAAGGGATCCCTTTTGACCACTTTTTTCCAATGAAATTATTTGAAATGGCATCCTGAGTTCTGAAGGCAGAAGTTGACGTTTAATAAATCACAGAGGTCAGAGCATAAAAGTATTTTTAAGACCAGATTCTTCCCCCTGCAAGTGCATGATACCAGAGGCTGGGGGAGATAGCCAGTGAAATGACAAATGTCAGTGTTCAAGTGATGCTCTAAATCAAGAAGTAAGGAAATATTATTGCTACTGACGAGATTAATGGCTCATGACTTGTCATGAAAATTGTTTTCTGAAAGGTGTCAAAACCGCCTGATTAAAAGAGTGATCTCAATGCCCACAACAGCTAGCCACCAGGAAAAAAGCTCCTTGTGAGCCCATGAGGGATACAGCCCAGCTCACCCCCTGAGCCACCCCAGATGTCTTGCACTTCATCCAGCTGCAGCACTGCTGCCAGAGTCCCTCCACCCACTGCAGAGGTATCCAGAATCAATTCAGCAGCTCATAAGGCAGGTAGTGCCTCCTTCCTGGCATGAAGGGACTGGAAAGAGGACTCCTTTAGTTCTCTCTGCCAGAGGAAACCTCTCTCAGATGAAGTTGGGGCTTTCTCAGCCTCCAGCACTTCTGCAAATATTAAAGGACAAAGCAGTGTACAGGAAGGGTGTGATGGGGAAAGAAAGAGGGGAACAGATTTGTAAAACGCCCAGAGCATCCCTCCAACACAGAACATTAAGCCTCTTTCTTCTCAATCCCTTCCTCAACATTCACATTCTGTGTCTGAATGCACTACTTTTGGCCAAGTGCCATTACATATTCATGAGACGACATGAAAAGAAAAGAAAAGAAAACAAATATGGAATGCCTCTGGTTCCTCTTTTCCATTCTCTTTACTAGAGTGCAGAATCCTGAGAGATGATGTCCCTTACTTCTTCCATGCTGGTACACCTATTTGTGGTTGGACTAAAAACAACTGCAGTTGACTGTTGCAGGGTCCTATCACCTTCCTTTTTGGGTGAAAAAGGGGAAAAGAAGGAGAGGAGGGGGTTAGAGTAAGATAAGACACACCAGCTCTCCTCATCTTCAGTGGGATGACAGAGACAAACCATACTCCAAGAAGATGCAATTAACAGGGAGCCAGTCTCACTGCAAGTATGCTGAGATGTCATGGCTTGAGGGTCTGGGTCTCAGCCAACAGGGATCTCACCAGAGGATTTGGGGCTCATTTTCTCAAGGCAAAGTACAATGAAGAATCAGGAAAAAAATCACCACTGACAGAAAAAAGCAGTCGCCTGAATGTACTGTCATTTGCTTAATTGCAGACTGAAGATCAGCACTGAATTTGGCCTTTTGGCCAGAAGGAACCTTGTTTTTTCATGTAGGGCTCTTTCGTTAATGGAATTCTTTTTTTTTTTTTTTCTTTTTTTTCCCCCCTTTTATTTGAACAATGTCCATGAAAAACCATTTGCTTTAATTCCTGACACAAGGCGTTTAGTTTACACTGAAGGCAGCTGCTCTGTGAGCTTGAGCCAACAGTCTTGTCCTAGACCCATTGCAACCCGGCCAGATTGTCACATATATTTTTAGTTTATGATGATCTTCTAATACAATTCCAGCTTCCACACAGAGTCCTTCCAGCAGTCTAATGACTAGCAAAGGTTAATGAACTTCAGACCAACTAACTGGCCATTAATCTTCAGGAAGTACTCTTCCTCTCTGGTACATACGCAGTGTCAATCAGTGTCCTGCACTCAAAAGAGCTGTGGTCACACTGCTCCAAAATAACCAGACCCATGAACAGAAATAAAATACAGAACCTAAAAGCTAATCTAACTCCCCGCTTTTCCTCTGCTCAAAAAAATAAGAAGAGCTTTGTCAGAGGAGGAAAAAATAGTTTCCTTTAGTTCTTCGAAATTTCTGCTAAGCACCAACATGCTCTAAAAGTTCCTCATCATGAGCAGACACAAAATAAATGAGGAAAAGGAACTTGAATAAAACACTGAGGCCAAAGCTGCTTTTCCACCTCGCCGTCAGCTTGGAAATATCTGCACTGTGTTAATTATCACCTGCGAGACTGGCTGAGGAAGGAAGTTATGCACACAACTCGCTGGGATCGGGGTATTTCCACCAGAAGAAAGGAGCTATTATTTGCCCCACACGGGGGTGGGAGGCGCCTGGTTGAAGAGGGGATGAGGGGCCTGGCTCCATCCTGCCTGGACCTCCCTGTGAGGCCCATAAATTCACAATGAGCGTGGGTGAAAACTGCCAAAAGACAAAATCTAGATCTGCCGGTGTCCTGCCATCTTGCCAGAGAGAGGCAGCTGGATGTAACTGGCACATGTGTGATGTCACGTTCCTGAAATGAGGTGTCACCTCTCTGCAATTGGTCAGATTTAGTGGAGTCTATAAAACAGATCACTCTGAAGCTACTGTCTGAAAGAGGAAAACCTGGAGCCAATTTACTAAACATAATTTATTCCAGGCCCTTTGTTGCAATAAACAGAGCTCTTCAGGCTTCTTAAATACACAGCCAGTAGGGAGCTCTGTGCTTATGGGAGTTTTTTCAGATTGTTCAGCTAAACCCTATCTGTATGCAAAATCTTGCATTCACATGTCCTGTGTAGGTGTCCAACCTCCCTTGGTGTCACGAAGTCCAGAACTGAAAGGGCTGTGACCCATCCACAAACACACACTTTTTTAACAGTAGTTCATGTAACTCAGTTGAATTCAATAACAAAAACCTCTCCTGAATTGGAGGATAATTTAAAACCTATCTCCAGTGCTAGTTTTCCACAGCCATTTTAAAATTCAGAATTTGTACTCCGCTGAAGGGGATGATGAAAACAGCCTGCAGCAAATACAGGCAAAATTGATTAACCAAATTGTATGCTCAATCTAATAGCAATGTAATAAATTGCAAATAACCACTGCAAATCTAGAACAATCTTTGAGTTGGCTCACGTTGTTTAAAAAAGCCAGGAAATAGAAAAAATATCTGATAATCACTACAGATTTATAAGTAGGCTGAATAAGTCACCAAGGCCATCTAATCTCAATATGTAAACTATTATCTTCAATACCTAAGTTTTTGTTTCTTCTCCTTTGCCCTGTCTGGGATCTTGGGATTTTATTTTATTTCTCCATGGAGTGAGAAGAGAATAAGAGATGTCCCTTGCAGACATCAGCCACATAGCATGAGTGAACTGTTAGACAAATTTATTGCCTTAAAGGATTTAAAACTTATTAGCTGCAAAAAGAAACAAAAAGTATTCCACCTATAATTCAAATGTACTGAAAGATATATTATCTGTTTACTCATATCAAATAGATACTTTATATATATGCATACACATTTAAAGCACATTATTTTAACTATAAATATATAGATATGCAATGCATTTTCTTGTAGGCATCTCACCTATAAATTATCATATATGTTTGCAGCAAGAATATTGCTATGGTTGTACACTGTGTACTTCAAAACTATACTACAATCAAGGACTGGACATTGAGCATTTTGTGTTAATAAGAGGGAAAACTACAAACACACGAGTCAGATTAATAATTCATAAAATAAAATGGACTAAAAGTAAAACTAGATCTGCAGACTTACTTAAAATCCTTAACTTGCTTTTTCAATAACAATGATGACATTGATCCCAAGCACGATATAACTATGCTCTTGTACCCCTTAGATAGACTGTCTGTTGATATATTATTTGGCAGAGGAGGCTTTTCTCTTTATTGTGAAACCTCAGCTTAAAGCTAACTCCATCCAAGAACTGATAAACAGTATTATTCATCACTGTTCTCCCATTTATTAAGTAGCTTTTGTGCTGTTTACAGTGCAGCAAATGTTCTCTTCCAGGATTCAGAAAAATACTTATTTTGGGAGAAAAAAAAAAAAAAAAAGAGATCAATATCACATTACTTCCCGACACTAACAAAAATTATTGAATAAAAAGACAGTGGTACAATTAAAAAAAATTAAATGAGCCTACAGTGGGTGACTGATTTTTTATTTTAAATCATTGTTTTTAGTATATCTGGTTTAGATAAGGTTTTGTCATAAAGCAGACCTTGCTATTGTTAAATACCCAGATGAACAGTAACAATTCATATAACGCATAACCCAGCTTATAATGAGTTTTACAAAGCTTTACGGGCTTTATCTTTACTGAGCTCCTCACAGGATTTATACCCTATCCATTCAACACCAGTAATTCAGAAAGCAAGAAAAATTGCTGCTCTTATTCCTGCATGACAAAAGCCAAGCAGAGCCAAATAAAACTAAGGAACCGAGAGACAAGAAGGATGCAACTGACGGAGCAAAGAGTCAAAATTATTTTCATTGCAGAGAATCATTTAATAATAAATAAAGCCTTCCAGTGGGTGGAAAATATGCTTGAGGTTTCCCCCCGATTTTTAGTTCATTAAGACAAAGATAAACTGAAGCTAGATTAAAAAAGTAGACTAAGGAAGTGAAACCTAAGAGAAGAAGAATGAAGGTAATCATTTATTTAGTTTATTTTTTATGCTTTTCTTAATTTTTCTGCATACAGGGCTCAGTGAAGTTAGCCTGCTGATGGAAGCATTTATAAAAGACATGTAGTATGCTAGTAGATAAAAGCTGTTAAGAATGGGTAACCTTTATAGAGTGGTTTGTGTCACACTGCTATGCAGAGTTCATCTGACCATGAACTTTACTATAGGGCACTTAAAATTATACATATAGGAAATGAGCACTTTATCCTCAGAAGATACCAGGACATTTTTCAGGTCAGTGTCAGCTGGGTCAGGATTACACCCAAAGATTTCACATAGACATAGAAGTAATCTGTTCAGAATGTGATTGATAGATAGCCATGCACATAGACATGTTATATATCACTAAAAACAGTGATTCTGAGAAGTTTTATCTGTGGCATTGTGTTTTCTGGATATGTAATGCATAAATCCAAGACCAATGATAAAACAATCGTTACTCTCCAACCCTAATTCTTTGTATATTGTCTTCAAAAAAAAAAAAAAATCATACCTAGAGTTTTACACTCTATTCTGTTGTCTATTGTCCAAGAAAAGGGATGGGATGCAAAGCAACTTGTCATCTGATAATGATATTGCAATAAGGAGATAGGCAGATTAGAATAAAGCATCCAGTATCCAGACAGATGTGCAAATGATGCCTTCTACACATAAATGTCTACATACCAGTCACTCTAATGTTAGATGCATACGCATTATGTATTTTTTTCTTTTTTTCTTTTCCTTTTTTTTTTTTTGGTGGAAAGAACTGTGACTTCAGATATTATGTCTGTAATAACAGCTTCCCATAGGCTCTTTTTAAGAACAACATGAGAACAGCCTACACGTCTGATCATGATTAAAATAAAAAAATATGAAACAAAACAAACAAACAAAAAGAAAAAAAAAAAAACAAGCCAAAGAAGAAAGCAATGTACAGCATTATTTAGCAACATACATAAAAATCAAAAGGAAACCTAAGTCAAACCTCAGTGTTACATTATTTTAAGTACAGCATGTTTTCCCAGCAGACCAAAAAAGCCTCTTGAACTATGAAAAGCAATTTTGTGATGGGTTTTATAACTTGGGTATCCAAGAAAAGGAAAAGGCAGTAGGACGAAAATTCCTTGAGACATTTAACAAAAAGGTAGACTAGATGAAAGCCACATCCTGTTGAGTACCGTGACATTTGAAGGTTTTTGAAGAGAGCCAAAGAATTTTCCTCTAAAATGTCTGTCACCACCTGCAGCACTTGAGGTGGCTTGGCTCGGCTCTGAAGCAAGTAGACATGGAGAGAAGGTATGCAGAAAGCTTTGCCTGTGGAACAGCCTTGGCCTGCTATTGAGAAAACACTGAAAAGCCAGAAAAGTGTCACAATGGTCATCAAAGAAAAGAAATGCTCATTTCAGGGAGACCTGCCTGAATATTTAAACACTAACAGATTGCATTTATCCTGCTAAAACCTGAATTAACCCCAAGCAGCAATGTCAAGCCAGCTAAACCACTGACCCTGCAACTACCATTATTTTGCTGGAAGAAACATACGTCTACAATAGCCAACTCAAAGGAAAGATTACAGTCTCTTTTTCACCTCCAGGAATCCTTGCCAGTGTTTTGCTATGGAAAAATTGTTCTCTGTACCTCCTTTCAGAGGAGACCTGCCAATATCTGCAGGGGCGGAGCATAAGTCCTCCAGCAGTGACAGTTCAATTACTAGAGGTTTGGGCTTGCTGGTATTTCTGGGGTCGCCAGTAACTAGGGGCAATGAGGTATTTTACAGATTATTTACTTGCATGGAAACTTGTCTTACCATGTATTTTGCATGCTTGTGAAAAACCCAGCTTGATAGAAAGATAGTGTGGCACACTGGTGAAATTTGTCATGAATCAAGTCCAGACTTGCTTCTAGGCACCATACAAGAGCAAGGTAAAAAACAGTCCTTACTCTGGAATCGTATAGACAGTGGGCTGTCTACATGGATATATCTATAGATGCAAGTATGTAGGGCTCTTCTAGCCTTGACCAAACAATCCAGACCTAAGCCAGCTCCAGCTCTTATATGGCTCCATTAACTGCATACTATACAACAATACGTTACTTGTTCTGCCCACAGACACCCAGCCCATCCATACAATCATAGCCCAACGGACCCTATTAAAAACAAACAAAAACAAACACAAAAGTTGAAAGAAATAAAAGAACAAGGACTTACATTTACAAATATATTTATAATGTTTATTTGTCACAGCAATACTGTGCTAAAATTGTAGCTAGATTTGTCTGATGTAAGCAGAAATTTATTACCAACTAGTTTATTGTTGTTGGAATTTTACTTAAATGCTTGTAGGCTCTCACAGACATCCCAGTTGTATGTAAAAGCTGCCTATAGGACTCTTAAAGAAAACTAGAATGTTACAAATATTGAGGATATGCAACCATGTGTTGCAGTTGGCCTCTATACAACCACTTTCAGAATTATTTTTACCGTACTAATTCTGATAGGATGTTTCATTAACTGCCAGTATTAGTTCATTTTCAGCTGTCTAATCTGGTAGTTTTGAAAAGAATTCAGGCTTTTACAGTTTATTGATGGTTAAAAAAATGTGCATTTCATGTGACAGCTGACCTTTGATCAAATATGTTTGCTGTATATCCAATGGCACATTTTCACATAATTCCTTTCATCAACGTATGGCCTCATTATTTGATGCACTGTCAGTGAACTCTGTACTGCATAGTTTGCAGGGCTTTAATATATAAACTGCAGTACAGGGACAGGCATGCCGGAAGGATTTTAATTTACATTTCCAACAGATTTTGATTTAATAATTCATGATCATCATACACTTGAACTCTTTTTGAGGAATATTTTTATACTAGTTGTCCAACTAATTTTCTATCAACACTTTGTGCAGCCAATGTGTAAACTGATATTCGACTGAATGTGTACATGGCAGTGCAGTGATCTGTTTGTACATTAACCTAGTTATTATATTGTTAGGCTGAATGTATTTGCTTTCTTGCTTTTTTTAGTTTCTAAATGCTTGATTTCATTTATGTTTGGAGACTATGTGACAGGGAGGTAGCAGAACCACTATAACACATCCCATTTGTAAGCTTACACAATTCATTGTGTCCTAACTTAATGCGGACCTCTTCCTCTTGATGGGTTTCCCCTGAGTACTCATCGCCACAGCACCTGAGCAGTTTAAAAGCTTTAATGCCTCTATTCTCTATCCTCGCCATTATGAGGTAATTGATTTTTTTTTTAATGTTACCATAGGAGATGATATCACTTGTATAAGGTCACACCAGCAGCTAGGACCAGTACGCACATCCCCTTGACATCTAGGCTGTGCCTTAGTCATTCGGCCACCCTTCTCACCAGGGACTACGTACTACTTGCTGTGATCCTATGTTGAGATCGATGACTTACATACCACTTCTTCCAGTGTTATACTCTTGATTTCAGCCCTTGTGCAAACTGCAGAAAATTACAAGCAATTGCAGTTTCATTTTCCATAAACAAGAATTTCACAGAGCTGCGTAAGGACTAACACACAGCCAGTGTGAGTTTAGATACCAGGTTATCAAAGCTTTAACAATCCTTTGTTCACAGCTAACCAGCTTGACCATTTTCAAGGGTTAGAGCATGCTGCTACCACATCCTGAGAGAACTTTCTGCTTGTGTCGCAGCAGAAATCAATTTATATTTGGTGCAAGAGAGTTGTTTTGGTGGTCTATTTTTAAGCTGCTTTGTGAAGGGTGCTAGCACAACAGTTCCTGGAATCTGAAGCAGCCATACAGAAATAAGAAAACAAAAATTCGGGCATCACCACCTCCATTCAACGCAGAACTATTTCCACTTTGGTTTCAAACCACAATAACTTCCCTTTGTCTCGTGAGGACAAAGTGAGGACACAGACTGTACAGATGAATCAATACTTAAGTGAAAAACAACAACAATTTTTGGACAGTTAACCAGCTGGTTACTGGGGAGGTGCCATAAACAAAAGATTAATATGAAAAAAGGTAAGGTGTAAAATGCCATCTCTAATTTCCTTTGCCCCAGTAAACACTTGTCCTCTAAAAAGATCAGGTAGACTCGATCTTGAGGGAGTTCTGACATTTCATTCCCTATGAGGGTGGTCAACACTGGAACAGGAGCCCAGAGAAGTCGTGGGTTCTCCATCCTTGCAGACATTTGAAACTTGACTGGACATAGCTCTGAGCAATCTGATCCAAAGCTGAAGTTATCCCTTCTTTGAGCTGCAGATGGGACCATATGACCTCCTGATGTCCCTTCCAACCCACATTTTTCTACTAGTTCTTTTAACAGCTAGTGGACAGAGTAATAACTGAACTGGATCATACACTGAAGGTCTTCAGCAGCATCCAACAATTTTGCACTCATCAACTTAAGGCTCTGACAGCCATCAAATGGCTGTTCTGCAGTGATCACCCTTATCTTACAAAGGACTGCTCTGATGAGGGCAACACCTACCTGATCTGCTCACAAATCAATCCCTTTTACTACTGAAATCTGACTGAAATCAGGAACTCTTTCCTTCTATGAAACTGTCTGAAAGCAGCAACCATTCAAGAGCTGATTCACAAGCAAATCATAAATCAAATATCAAGAACAACAATGCACATAGGATGTGTTAAGTACACACAGAATGGGTACGGAAACCATGTTAGCTATATAACTCAATCCAATACCTCAAGAGTGCCAGATATTCTTCACCCAAACAGTCCTGGCTTGCCCATCCCATGAGAACTAAGCACCAGAAACAAGTGTCAAAATTACTGACTCTGTAATTGAGATAATGCTTTTGTCTGCACTGAACAGATAAGATGGGGATTTCTTCCAGGATTCCCCCTCTGGAGCTAAAAGAGGAAGCTGAGTGAGAAATACCACTGGGTGGACTAGTGACACTCAGACAAAACCAACAAACTCTGCTCACCCGGAAGAGAATATATCAGCTGTGTATTCCAGCCTGACCCTTCTTTTCTGTCCAAACTAGCAGCTCCTTCCTGCCAGTCTATTATCTGCCAGACAGATCAAGAAATGGAGACCACTGTAGTTACTGCACTAAATGCTTCTTAAGGGTGTGGGGAGAAAAATGACTAGAAAGGATTTGGCCTCCATGCCAGCTTTAGCTAGAAAAGGGATGTGGTGGAGGAGATTGTGTTTCCATAGCCACAGCTGAGCAGGTGGCAAACATCCACCACAGGTGCTTGTTCTATAGAGGATCCCATTCCCTGGTAAAACAGGCATTCCCCAAAGAAACCAGGGCTTGAAGACATCCAGGACTCTTCGTGTCAGATGAGCTTTATGCAAGTTTATTAAATCCCTTGGGATCATGATGATTAACTATCTCCCTTAAGCTATTCCCCACTGGGCTTTAGTGCTTTTAAACCACTGACCCTTTGAATTAAAGAGGTAGATTTCTCTTTTCACAGCTGTGACTCAACACAGGGAGGAATTCAGAGGCATCTGAAAACAAAGCCAGGCAGAATTTAAAACAAAATCCTTCAATGACAGATTTAGAGTGATGGTTGCAGCTGGAGCTTACAAATATAACTACTAACTAAATGGACATGCCTTATACAAAAACTGTACATGGACTGTCTGTTTGAAGGGCAATTTCTTTGTAAGAAACCAGAAAATCAGAACTAGTAAGAATAAAGCATTGTAAAAATTAGATATTGACTATTCAAAAGGAAACTTGGTCCATGGGTCCTTCAGCAAACTAAATGGTAACCACCTCTACAATAAGGAGAAAGATAATAACAGTTAGACAAATCAATCCTTGATCTTTTTTTGGATCTGCAATGCAAAACTGAAATCCCTGTGCCTAGAGACAAATAAAACAATAATATCATGTAGTTTTTAAAATGTATATAATATCTTTCACGTCCAATTCAAAATATGCAGTAACTAGTAATATGCTATTGAGTCTTTACAAAAAAAATGTTTTATTAGCATTCCAGTTTCACAGCTGGGAAAGTTTATGCTAGATGTACTCAGTAGCTGTCCTAGGTGAATTTGAAGTGAGTAAGAAGTGGAATCAAATTATATTAATTAATAGTTATTCATGGCACTACCTTAAACACGATATGCTTCTTTCTACACAGTTGAATGGGTTACCTGCCATGGCATGTTATTTTTAAATAAACACACATAAGTGTAAAGATGAAGTTTACAAAATACAGCAAATATCTTGAAGATACTAAAGCATGGAACACAGTTACAGAGGAATAAACCAATTGACCATGTTCACACAGCGCTGCAAAAGCAAAACAGGCAATGACTACTGGAAACTGTTTCCCTTGTCTGCTCAGCCAGGGTATGTGACTTGCATTAATGGTACAGGGAATAATGTACTTGCACTCAAAACCAGGACCGGGTGATGTCAAATGAAGTTCAACCATTCATATTAATGGGATCAGCATTTGTCTGAGGGAATGGAAGCCTCTTAGACCTTAGGGTCACGAATTGACAAGCTATCGAACATTTCCTCTGTTGTGTTGACCATCCTCCATCCTCAATGAGATCAGCTGTCTAGACCCTTAGCCCCACTACAGCTGCTTTGTGCTCCTCCAGAGGCGTAGAAAGAGCTCATTGCTAATTCTTCCTGCGTAATGTGCAATGCAGGGTGACGTCTCACAACTCCCTTTCTAGGACACACAGAATAGTCACATTTCTCCTTAACCCAGAAAAATCAGTCACACGCATGCAAACTTTGAGTTTTGTTAGTCTGGGGATCTGTGATTGAGACATATAGCGACAGGAGTGCCATTAATTTAAAAAAAAAAAAAAAGAAAAAAGAAAAAAAAAGAAAAAAACACTGGAAGTATCATCTTGAATCAACAAAGACAATTTACAATTTGTACCAATTTGTACTACTCTTGCCTCACACCATTAATAAGCTGGGAGGAGGTAAGAAACAGTTTTTCTTTCAGATGGACTTTATGGAAAAGTACCTTCTCGCAGCATTTTTCTTGTGAGGTTCCAGAGCATCTATAAACTTGTGGGTTGTAATCACTTCAGCAATCAGCAAGCAGTTATTTCAGATGACTGATACAAATCTGTGGCAGGTATTGTCTGCCAAAACATTAATATATGCAAAGAAAAATACTGCAGCAGATATTTTATTTCTTCTTAATAATAAGTAGAGCAATTTTTGGAGTTAAGGACAGTTATAATTTTTACCCTCATCATTAATACTCATCATAATAAGAACAACAATAACAACACCCATAACCGTAACATTTTTAGACTTTTTTTTTTACAACAACAATTGTGCCAGAGGCAAATTTAAATTTTATGTATGATCAGAAAGTTGGCTATTGGCAGTGACATTTAGACATTATAACCTAGCTCTGGCAGTCAGGACATGCACAGTGAGTCAGTTCAAAAAGCCCACTTGAACTGTGGCATCTCCGTTCCTTTAGAGGCACCTCAGCCACATTCTTGTTTTTCATAAGTTCTTGTATAAACATTAAAAAAACACAAAACAATAAAAAGATAAGAATCCAGCATGCAAGGCCAATCTCAACAAAGGATGAGACCAACGAAGAAAACAAGATTAAAATAAATGCCTTATGTGCATAATAAAAAATTTCAGTATTATGAGTCACTGAATTGACTCATGAACTATGAATTAACTGTGTGCCTTTTAATTGTTCCACAAAACAATCTCCTTTCTGAAAAAAATGAACATTTTTTAGCAGACATAGTTACTACAGCTGATTGGTTTTTGTTGGTCAATAGTATATTCCTACTGTAGTGTGAGTTATGGTACTGAAGTTTGGCTACAGGTTTAGAAAGCAGCATATAGAAGATGTGCAGCTAGATCAGTAAATGTCTTCTGTATGTATTTGGAAAATTACCAGGAGAAATCACCAGGAAAACATTGCAAACCTATTCCTCAACGAAATGTAAGATGAAATGGAAAAGCTAAAAAGGCAAGACTGCAAACTTACACACTCAGTAACTGAGAAAGTAATCACATTTGACCTTCTTTTAACACTAATGATGTCTCTCAGTTTGCTTTCCTTAGCAATATGTAGCACTAAACACATCACCGATTTTCTACCGTTAAAGAGTGCTGGGTTTTCTCCACCTTCAGCATTCATTTCCTATTCCAGAAAAACCCTCTCAGACAACAACTCCTTACTTAAATGAGAATATAAACAAGTTTGTAATGGCCCAGGCCAAAGGTTCATCCAGTCTAGTAGTCTGTTTTCAACAGTAAGTGTAAGGAAGAATAAGAATGGAGCATTCATATATGATATTTCCCAACCCCTAACACTACCCCTACCCCTTCTCTCCATCTATTTTCAGCTCAGAAGACTTCCTGAGCCTATCGTAGCTTGTCTGTTTTGTAACCCCCACTAGATATCAGTTTCACACTTACCCAGCCTCCCTTTGAGCCCTTTTAAAATTCTTGCATCTGCAACACCACCTGGCAAACAATTTTGCATGTCTACTACCCACTGTGTGAAGAGCCAGCTCAAATACCAACAACATAATGTAATAACATATTATTTTCCCCTTATTTACCACCACCTTCATAATATTA